>SDWI01001519.1:10109-22551 GCA_009193005.1 Lamellibrachia luymesi | reverse complement strand
AAATATATTTTTTTATCCTGACTTATCTTATATATATTTTTACTACACGTCATGTATGTATATTTATATTTATATATGTATTTTTCTCACTACATGTACTTCTATTGTTCATCATGTGTGTATATGTATGCTTTTTTTTACCTGCATATATTTATAATATTATGGGCTCTTGCCTGAAATAAAACATTATTATATTATTATTATAAACTATTATAGACTTAATAATAATTTTGATCCAAATTATTTGAGATTTATTTTATCGAAATTACTTTTGTTCATATACGTTTGCCCTGGCATTTAAAATTTGACCTGTTCTACTATAAAGTAATAATACTATAATTTAATAATTATTTTACTAAGGATTTGCGGACATATATATTGTGTTTGAAGCAACGTAACATGTACGTTAAATAAACAATAGAGAATTTGCATCACCATAATCTACAACTTTAATTTAAAAGTATTTTATTTCCCAAAAAAGTACTTTTCAAAACGCATATTGTAATTAAAATACTGTTATTGAGGAATTTTTATTTGAAATTGTTTTGAGCATTTTAACCATCTTTCCGACGCCGTTGTATAACTTTTTTATTGAATTATTACCCAGTCCAATATTGAATTGTGCGTCGCAAGAATTGTGAGAAACGCAAAGATGTAATATTTGTCGAAACAATTTTCATATTTAATAGAATACGTAGTTCTTGAGAACATTCTGAACAACCTTCTGCGCAAGAGATTGATAATAAAAATGTTCTATTTGCAGATGAACAGGATGAGCATAGAGTTGAAATAAAAAATCAAAAATCAATCAAGATCAAATTGAGTTGGATCACGATCGTGATAGTAATACCGATCGCTAACTGCGACGTATTGTTTTCACCTGTCGTTTAACCACCCGTACANAGGAGAGAGGAGTTTGGGAAATACTATGATGATGCTTTGAGGATATGGATGAGAGAACATGTAGGCAGACCAGTGACAACATGGCAAGTCGTCAACATTCTTAATGTGGCGTACAGAAAAGCGGCATCCGTCCAGAATGTTGTTAGTGGCTTCAGGAAGGCAAGGCTGTGGCCATTGAGCACAGACGTATTCCAAGACTCCGTCTTCGCTGATGCTACGGTAACTAATGCAATCACCGAAGCTGCACAAGAACACAACCCTACGCCCCCTCTGACCCCAACTATTGCAGCTACATCACTGACAGCTATTGTCAATGTGACTGCACAATAGCACAACCCTACGCCAGTTCTAACCACAGCTGTTGCAGCTCCAGAACTGACAGCTGTTGCCACGGAAGCTGTACCAGAGTTATGCCCACCGCTATCGCTACCTATGCTACCTCGGATGTCAACAGGACATGGCTGTAACCAGAGCAAGGAGTTGAATTTGAAACATGTTATTGATCTGTCCCCTCTACCAGTAACAAAAGCTATGGTCCGAAAACGGAAAGTAACAACATCCCATGCGTGTGAGCTTACTTGCAGTCCCTACAAGAACAACTTGGTCGAGAAAACAATGTTGTAAAAAAAATAAAAGCCGGATCGAAGAAAGAAACTAGTTAAACAAAGCAAAGTCGGACCGGAGAAAGCTATGCCTACTAGGCCTGTACCCACCGAAGAGCCCAGTACTTCTAAGACCACTGCAACTCAATCGAGAGCACAAAAGAGTTCTGATCCGCCAAAACCTAGCCGATTGCAGCTCATTGATGGCATCGAAAACTGCAGAACTGGTCAATGGTGCGCCATTTTGTACGATGGTAAAATCTATCTAGGCATAATGCGAAGAGTAATGGATGTGACGAAAACACTGTGGTGGTGCAGTTCATGCAAATTGTGGGACAGAACAGGTTCCATTGGCCTCTGAAGGATGACATCGCAGAATACGAATTGCAGCATATCATTTCAGCTATTCAAGAGCCATTGCTAGTCACTACCCAACACATGCGCATTGATCCGCTGGTGTGGATGTAACTAGAAGACCATGAACATTAGGCCATGTTAACATTTCAGTTGACACTATGAAGGCCTAGTGCGACGAGTAATGGATGTGGTGAAAGAATCTATGGTGCCAGTGCATGCAATTGCGAAACAGAACATGTTCTGATGGGCTCTTAAGGATGTCGATCATTTCCGCTAGCGGTATCCCGGAGCCAACGACAGAAGACTCTGAACATTAGGCGCTGTTAACATTTAATTTGAATATTGATTAGTGCTATATGTATAATTAACACTATATTTTACTCACGTATTAATTCAAAGTGTGGTCTACATAATGTGTTTGTTTGTCCAGTCGAAGAAGACATGGGGCATTGTGTAGGGTGGATGGAACTACAAAGATTGTGAACACTGGAATTTATTAGTATAATGTATTTGGCTAATGATAACTATTATTGTTATAATGAACAATATATGTTACTTACGGATCAATTCATAATTATGCCTAGACCTATATAATAATTTTACGTTTGGTCCAATCGAAGACATTGGGTGGTCCAATCGAGAAAATCATGTCCACGATTGGACCGTTTTTTATTTTTTTTTATTTTTTTTTTTCAAAAGTCATCAATGTTTTCCTGTGATTTATAGCTCGTTGTTGAAAATGAAATATAAACTATATGCTAGTATAATGTTTACTGCGATTCCATTTGTTTTTGCGCCTATATTCAAGTTTATCATTAGGGGTCCCAATCCCGGCAACTCTCCCTTATTTGCAAGAAAAACTAATTCGCAACCTTTGCCATTTTTCAGTTCAGTCGGACCGAAACTAACTGAATAGTTTGTCCGACGATATCAACACGAACGAAAATAAAAATTAAATTGATGATACAGCTATGCGTGGAAGGATTACTTGGCGTTATTTACTCGTTCATTAAAGTTATGCTTAGCTAAGGCGGTTGACCTGTAAGCATCTGCTATTTCGGCAAGTAAGTTGGAGAGGAGGAGCACACTTCAAAGTGTTGACTCACGTGTGTTATTAAGAGGCTTGCGGCTCGATTAACCAAAGCATAAGCACATAAGTTGTTCACTGGTAAGACAAGTGTGGGCAAAGTTCCATCAAGAGTGTTGTCCCTGGAGGGCTAGAGTGATTTCTATGTCACAGTCTGGCCTTGTTCAATCGAGACTCGTGCACTTACGCATACATTTACACGCACGCATGCACGCATCCACACACACGCACGCATGCCGCGACGCACGCGCACACCCACGTTATTATTATTATTATTAGTAGTAGTAGTATTAAAATACAATCCAGCAAAAATTTTACAACAAAAGCAAATTGTTATTTATAACTGTATCCGAGGTACGTACATTTCATTATTAATATATTCGTCATTAGTATCATAACTTCTATTCTGAATGGTATTACGTATTTCACATAAATCATCAACGCAACGGTAAAGTAAATACATCATTATTATGTATGCTCAAACCTTACACTACAACGCTGGTTATCGAAAATGACAAAACAAATACATAAAAAATATATAGGTAAATTTCACAGCGGAATTATTACGGTTGTAATGTCACAGCAGACATAATTAACACTATACCAAGAAATATAATCACAGTAATCAGCAAAGAACGTCTGTAATACTCAGTACGCTCAAATGAATATAATGTCAACATATATCAGTAACAGCAACCCAGACTACACAATATAACATAATACATATTTTATCAATTACAAAAATACGTCACAAGGGTTGACAGAAAGAAGAACATGTGACGACTATGTCAATGAACTTGGCCATTGTGTATGTATATACGTATGTGTGTGTTCTGTTTTTCGTCCTGTCTTCTCGTGTTCATGTGTCTTGTCTTCCTACTCTCTCTCTCCACGATCTTGTCTTCCTACTCTCTCTCCACGATCTTGCCCTCGCGACATTTTTGTGTTCCAGACCACGTTTCCATTACCTCATCCCCGCAGCACGACTCATACTGATTGTTGTACGTCTTCTCACCACAATCTGCGTAAACAAGAATCATAAATTATATTACGTGATATTACGAAGGCGTGAATATGTATCGCGATGACAACGTATACACATATATACAGGTAGACGATTTTATATTGTGTGTAGGGGATGCAAGACGGTGAAATGTAGACATATGCGGGTCCAGGAATTGAAGCAGGTAGTTTCCATGATGGCGCTACGTGGCCAGTGGATAATAACATGAGAAGTGACGGGATGAGATATGCGTATATGCGTAACTTTTCACAAGTCAAGTTGCAAGTTGTATAGGCAACCAACCCTTTCCGTGGTCTATGTGAGGTATGTATGCTATAAAATGATTGTTTGATTTATTGTGAGTCGATAAGTGTTATCGGTGGAAGGAGAAGTTCAAAACAGCTGACGCCGGATGTTTTAGACAGACATTTGAGATAAATAAGACATCTGAGACGTTTGATTATTCACGACGAGAATCGCCATGTGAATCGATATATTGTCTCCGAGACCTGGAAATGTTCGTTCAAACAGAACACGTTCACCGAATAAAGTAATGTGATTATATCCATGTCTCGTGTTGGGAGTTTCGACATGCAAGGACAATAGTTGTTGGTGCATTATTCTTGATACAAGAGATGATTATTTCGCCGTTATGTCATCACTTGCGTCGTCGATTATGCATCGGTAAACCTTAATACACCGATTGTCTCTTTGAGAACTATTTGTTGTCCAGACTGGGCGACGATTGTCGGCAACAAGACGCACTGAAACCTCCTTGTGATGCCACCATCGACACTCCACGGTGCCCGCTTGACTGCACTTGATGAAGCACGCTCTACGCTTGACTGCACTCCCCGGGGCTCGCATGATTGCATTCGCTGTGACTAGCTTGGTACTACCCTCGCTGGAACTGTTTACACTAAAGCGACGCCGGCAAATTCGTAAGAGACTTTGAATTATCATATAAACTGTAATTTGATGGTTATGAATACTATCGGATGTTGGTAGATTGTAATTCTATTCAGCAAACTTGATTTGTGATTATTTACTATACTATTAATGTTGTTTTTAAACGGGAAATCTGTTACATATGCTCCTGTTGTTGATGTATTTGTAGTTGTAGAATATACATACACTGAACCATAACGAGCATGTCCTTTGGCTTACCGCATTAGCCCAGCCAAACTATACATATGTGATAGAGTCACAGGGGGTGACTCGAGTCGGACTGGAGTGGCACATTTTCATTACTTGCGACTTAAATTGGAATTCAGATATATAACTCGATACTCGATATATTTGGACTTGGGGGTCGTTAACTTGAGACTTGACTTGACTTGCCAGTTGTTGACTTGCCAACAAGTTTGGTTGCTCGAAATGTACGCTAAATGAGGCCACATTGTTGTGACAGGCCGCACCAAATACAATATTTATTTAGTACTTATTAAATTGACTAACAACATCAGCCTAAATTTCGCGTTAAAAATTATCGCAGACAAACCACAACAGTCATAGCGATTGGTGAAACTTGGTGAATAGGGGCTTGACTTGAAATTCAGAGAGATGACTCGAGATTTGGCTAGGACGTGGAGGTCAATGACTTGAGACTTGACTTGCTAGTTTTTGACTTGCCAACAGGTCTGGTATATTGACTTTAATTATTATTTTATTGTATAGACTTGGATGATAACATAACAAGCAAAGCGATTTTAGAAGGTTCCAAATGATTGAGATAAACGACATTTGCAAAACTAGACAAATCAATGATAATGGTCTGAAAAATGGCAGATGATCTTCAAGTTTGGGAATTGTAAATGACTACACACATGACACAGACACTTGCGGGAGCTAGGGTTCTATGTACTGCCATTAAAGAAAACGGACATAGGAGTAACAGCACGTGCTGATGTGAAAGTTTCAGAGCAGTATGTTATTGTAGCATCAAAGGGTAAACGAATACTAGAGTTGATTAGGAGAATTACAACATAAAGACAAATAACTAATTATACCTCTGTACAAAAGCAATAGTTAGGCCTCGTTTGGAATACTGTAGACATACGTGAGTATGTTTAAAATAAAATTGATAAATATCGCATTAGGGTGGGTTAAAAATAAAACAGATAAACATTTTACTCTCGAGAAGCCAGTGGCTTGTTTTCTGGGTGTTTGGCTTTGATGGAAATCATGTTCAATCTAATTAAATCACAATACCAACAAATAATATAATAGGAGCTGTCACATAATGACACGAATCATTGTATCGGCAACTGGCGTTTCACTTACTTTTTAAAAAGCTCTTCACACTAAATCCCATCCGGCAGAAGGCGTCTCTTGTGTCGAATACCTCACCGTTGCAGCATTTGTTGAAACCCGTCTTCTCATGCAGTGTGTTAGAACAGCAGAAATGGATATGGATGTTATAACGCTTGTCGTCGCATTCTGTGTTTGTAAAGAAACATTATTATGATGAGTTTGAGTTCTTATTGCGTAATGGTAGTAATGCCATTTGCCCGACTCTGTGCGACGACGCGTCAGAGAACGACGCACATTACGAAACATTTGATGTCGGGGACCAGCACATTGCACGACAGCTCCGTTTTAAGACGCATATACACGCGGCTCGCAACACAATGTGCCCCTAGCACATTAAGTTGATAGTTTCCCAAAGCTTCCCTACAAGCAAGCGTGCTGGTTATTGACATATACCTTTTAACACGAACTTTTGTGCTGTGTAATACCGTAAGGGTAAATACCGAATTAATATGTCGTGTATGTAAGACGATAGTGTCACATACATGCATTTGTGCATTCGTGCATACACGCATGCGTCAATACAACTTACTGTATCCACCGAAAAAAGCGTCACACGTAAGGCTAAGAGTTAACACTAAGCTTAACAGAATAAACACTGGCGCCCGCATGACTGGCTACTGTTACTTTTCTCTTGGGACTACACGTAGACTGTTCCTTTCTTGACTTGGTGGTGTTCAATATAACGGCCCACTGTTTACTAGGTAATATTTGCTAATGGCTGCACCATGCCATATAGTTAAGCACCACTAGATCGCAGCCTGCACGTACAGGCGTCGCTGATTAATTTTAAGGTGTGAGCAGTGTTCATCCGCTCAACAGAAATACATCAACAGCATAAGTGTTATCATTGCTATCCTTGTCACAGCAGAATCAGCAAATGCTTAGTTGTCCCATTTATACTGACACCCAAGCATATAATACAATGATAAAATGAATTCACACGAAAATAATTGTCCCATTTGCATTGACAGCCCAACATATGGTACTAAAATAGTTTATTATGTGTGAAATTATAATAAAATGTGAATTTGCAAAATATCGGATAACTTAACTAATTATAAGCTTTTAAAAATATGTTCAGTGTGTGCAATGTATTTACTTAAATATATCTTACATATTGCGTTCTTAGGATACAAAAGTATATATTTGATTAAACTTTGATTAAATTATTATTGACTTGAAAATAGTTTTGAGCCAAATTATTTGAGATATATTTTTTTCGAAATTATACACATTATACATTTTTCCTGGCATTTCAAATTTGACCTGTTCTATTATCAAATAATAATATTACAATTTAATAATTATATTAAATGGATTTGCGGGCATTTTTAGATGTCATTTAAAATCTGGGATCGACGAAAATCTCATTATTTTCAAGCGTCCTGATCATGGATGGTAAATTTAATTTAATTTTGTATTTTCGCAAATATCTAATATAAACATATAGGCTATATTGTATTTGCAGCAACGTAACATTATACGTTAAATAAACATATAGGCTATATTGTATTTGCAGCAACGTAACATTATACGTTAAATAAACAATTTACATCAGTATCATATCCGTGGACCACTCTCTAAAACCTTAATTTAACAGAATTGCATTTGCCAAAAAGTTTTTTTCTCAAAATGCATTTTTGGTTTAAAATACTTTTATCGATGTATTTTAGTTGATTCTTTTTTTGATTTCAGCCATCATTCCAACGCAAGTATAACGTTTTTGGATTGAGCTATTACCCAGTCCAATATTGAGAACTGTGCGTTGCAAGAATTGTGACCAACGCAACGATGTAATACTGGTAGCGGAAAAAATCCATATTTAATAGAACACGCAGTTCTTGAAAACATTCTGAACAACACTCTGCCCAAGAGATCGATATTCTAAGTTTTCTATATGCATTTGAACAGGATGAGCATAGAGTTGAAAAAGATCACTCTTCATCAAATTGAGTTGGATTGCGATGGCGATCGATCCGTTAGTGCCGCATAAATGGATTGTTAGGTAATAATCTTATAGCGCATTGTGTGTTTATAGCGTGGGAATCCGCCATTGTGTGTTTATAGCGGGGGAATCCGCCATTGTGTGTTTACAGCGTGGGAATCCGCCATTGTGTGTTTATAGCGTGGGAATCCGCCATTGTGTGTTTATAGCGGGGGAATCCGCCATTGTGTGTTTACAGCGTGGGAATCCGCCATTGCAACAAGAACAAATTACACCCCAAAGAGAAACAAATTCAACATCCTCAAAGCATTTCATGGACTATTTCGACATGTTTAAGTTGATCGCTGGTAGGAAAAACGTTATAAGAGACTACATAAAGGGGTGGTATGACATATTTCTATAGAATATTAACATGAATATTAACACGAATATTAACATGAATATGACGTAAACTTTTTAGAATCGAAAAAGACTATTCCGGAATAATGTCTATGACGCAATACATTGATATATGTTTGCCTTAAAATTACCACATCATCGTGGACCAGTAGCGGTATTGGTTTAACCTATGATTTAACGACCTGTACAAATGTAGAATTAATCTAGGTTACATCCGGGTAATATCGAAGGATTCACATTAAAGCTTCCTTCCCAATTCATTTAGCCCATCGCTAATCGACATTGCTAATGTTCAGGTGTGTAATTTGTTAATAGCTTAAGTAATATGCGAAGTCAAGTTATTGCAAAATGCGTACTTTTGTTAAACTCGTGAAAGATTAAACTTGGATTTTTCGATCGGGTAACTTGCGAAGGTGAATTTAGTCTTGAGCCGACATATTTGGAAGACAAACTAGTTCGCTACGTTTGCCTTTTTTCGATACTAATGTAATGGTTTGTCCGAAGATATCAACACGATATCAATAACAAGTTTGCAAGGACGTATTCGGCACTAGATAAGTTTTATTGTCCATGGAATGAGTCTGAATCAAGACGAACAAAATATGTAAGTGATGATGTAGCTTTACGTGGAAGGATTACTTAGCTACTTGTGTGTATGACACTGTTTACCCGTTCACTAACGTTGTGCTTAGCCATGTCGGTTGACATATGAACAGCTGCTATTTCGGTACGTTGGAGAGTGTACATAACAACCCAAGGACCACACTTCAAAGTGTTGACTCACGAGTGTTAATAAGAGGTTTGTGGCGCGACTGACCAAAGTATAAGCACATAAGATGTTCACTGGGAAGACAAGTGTGGGCAAAGTTCCCGATTCAAGTGTGTTATACAAGCCAGCAGGTGTCACACCGGGAATGTATTGGGTGACTGATATGTCACAGTCTGGCCTTGTTCAATCGAGACTCCGCTCCATATCCAGTTGTACCGCCGATGTTGTTAACATTAAATGCCGTTTAGTCAAATCCAATGACATAACAACAGTAAATTGTTATTTATTACTGCATCTGAAATACACAGCTTTCATCATTAATATATTTATCATTGGTGTATTTATAACTAACCCACCGCTGGCCAAAATACAGATATACATAGTATAAATAAAACACTATTTTATTTTCAATTATATCCGCATTTTTATCTATTCACGTAAATCGTCAACGATACGACATAAGTTAATTGTAGATACTTCAGAATTAGGTTTGCACAAAATTCACACTACAACGCAGGTAATACTAAATAAGGCAAAAACACAAATACATAAAACATTTTAAACATAAATTTAGCAGCGGGCTATATCCCTATTGTTTATATATTCACGTAAATCGTCAACGCTACGATAGAAGATAATATTAGATACTTCAGAATTAGGTTTGCCCAAAATTCACACTACAACGCAGGTAATACAAAATAAGACAAAACCACAAATACACAAAACATTTTAAACATAAATTTACCAGCGGGCTATTTACGGTTGTAATGTCCCGGCAATTAAAAATCATAATCTACTAAGAAATGTAAGCAAATTAATCGACTAAGAACGTCTTAAATACTCAGCACGTTAAAACCACTATACTGTCAACATATGCCAGTAATAACAAGCCCGGTTCGTCTCTGATTTGATTCACGGTTCCAATTCAAACACTTTGTTGTCTTCGCAAGTTGATGTCTGTGGATTGTAGACGACGACACCGCCACAGCAACCAATTGTCGGTGATTTCTTAATAACGTTGCCGTTGCAGCATATCTCTGTATTCGGGTTGTAGAATTCCAAGAAGCTGCCGTGGCAATCTATGGATAGACGGTCGTTTATTGTAGCAATTGTGATACATACAAGTAATACCTACACATAATAATCACATAATTAAATCATAATTTCTATAAAGCGGGTGTACGACCACAAGTGACTAATTTCCCCTCAACAACACATTTGCTCGTTGTTTATTCCAAGGGTGCGACATACATATGGGTGAACTGTGGCAGCGTGGATTGAAAGAAGTTTCGAAACGGCAGCAAGAGGATTAAAACCCGGGTTCTGTCCATTGAGAGTCCGAAGTTCTAACCACCCCACCACCACGCCCCTCACAAAACACATGTCCAATAGGGTATTGACAACGTAAATGTATCTCGATACGACTTCCTACCCTACCATACTTACGCGTCTTCCGATCAACGGCAATGACGTTGAATATGCAGCTCTGTTCGTCTTTGGAAATCCAATCTCCTCCACAACATGTCCAGAGCGGTTTCTTTTCGTGTAGTTCGTTGTCACAGCACACATAGTTCTCTCTATCGTATAGTATCGTATCGCCACACGCTACGACAAACCAATGCCGGATCGACCAACAACGCATGGTTAAGGTGGTGTATGTATTATATTCCTATGTTCATGATGCTCAGCTTTGTTGAAATTTCATATAGGAAAGAAATAATACTATAATACTATCAACATCACCATCACCATCACCCTCATCATCACCCTCATTATCATCATTGCCATCGTCATATACATATATGAAGCATGGTTTAATTTATTTGCTATTTGTTAATGTGTTAATTTAAATAACTCAAGTTAATTTCACTTTTCCAGAAAGGCTAATTATATTAATTAACTTTACCAAATGGAGTTAATTTAATTGACACATTCCCAATTAACTCTCAATTATGCGCTCATGTAACAGTTCATTTTACTGGATGGGTCAGAGCCATTTTACCAAGGCGTTCCTAGAAGGCATGCAGTCAAAATTGTAGTCACTAGCCTGGGAGAGATCAGGTTCAGGCATGTGTGAATGGGAGAGACAACCAGAGGAAGGCAAAGCACATATACGCTGTACCAACTGGGGTGGGCTGGTCATTCATGAAACATTGCAATGGAGGGAAGGCCTAGATAATAGAATGTCCTTTGGTAGGGTGATAAGATGATGGCTAATCATGGCTTCTGCAAATCTCTGTTGAATATCAACATTTGAGGCTGGCAGCTTGCAGTTAAGTGTATCTCTGAGGCCATTAGACCAATACATGTATAATTGTTTCGTGTTTACATATAACCGTTAATGGGGAGATGTAGAGAAAGGTAATATAACTTCAGTTTGGGATCTTTTTATAGTGCCAACTTAAATCAAAAGCATGTACGTTCTAATGATTAATAAAACATAGTATATTCATATTTGAATTTCGTGTGTAAAGGGGAATCCTAATGATTTAGCCTAAAACACTGCTTGGCGCATAACAAATTATGTATGTAGTTGCCCAGCTTTGTTAATTTGGTGGATGAATATAGGAGGAAACACCACACCTGCAAGTTTCCAGCTATAACTTTTAAATCCTTTCGGAAAAAAAAATTAAAAGTATCTACAACTTTTAAATTGTGATTAAATGACCCATGAAATGTATTGCCATGTAGATATTGTATGAGAAAATATCTTTCCAAAAAAGTCTAAAAACTAGTGTGGGAAATGCAAAATCAAGGAAAGCGTAAATACCGTGAATGGATCAATATAAATATGAAATGTAAACATCGACTTATTTTCGCTGGCTTCACACAGGGACACCCACCCTACCATACTTACCTATTTGCCGTTCAACGGTAAAGATGTTGAAAATGCAGTTATGATCTTCTTTGATAATCCAATTTCCTCCGCAGCACATCCACTGCGGGTTCTTCTCGTGAATTTCGCCGCCACAGCACAAATCTTCCACTTTATCGTATCGTTTTCCGCCACACCCTACGACACATCAATTTATATATATATATATATATATATATATACATATAT
>SDWI01001518.1:76497-114726 GCA_009193005.1 Lamellibrachia luymesi | reverse complement strand
ATATATATATATATAAAGAACGCCAAAATATTCTTGCATAATGACTATGGTGAAATAATTGTTGGAGAAATATAAGACTGCAATTGTACTGAAGTAAAACATAAAGAAGCCTTCAATAAATACTATGAAGATACAACGTGTGCAGTTACCTCTGCTAGTCAGAATACTATAAAGACAGGCAAACCATTCAAGGGTAACAACCTCAGGTTGAAATTAATTTCTATCTGATTTGCATGATGTGTCTCGAGAGATCAATCTTTTATTTCAGACAAAAGAATACATGCAATATACATTATGTCCGTATACTACTTGATACTACTTGATACTACTTGATACCGTAACAAGAAAATAAAAAGGAACAACAAAAATGTACCATTACTAATAATCATTAATAAATTTGTTTTGGTTGTTGATTGTATTGGCTTTGTAATTAATTCAATTCATAGATATGTAGGTATAAGTAAGTCCTGATTTTGGTTAAATCGATCTCACTGTTCAACTCCAAGAATCAAAATCGGATGAAATTTCACAAAATAGGGAAGCTCAAAAACACCCTGGCGCATTCACGTAGGGTGAATATATTTGGTACACAGACTAACTAAGACCTCTAGAAGAAGTGGTGAACATTTGGATGGTGTGATGTCAATCTATTATCTGCTAAACTTAAATAGAGATACACCTATGTCGTCTAATCGGTGTATTTCACCTTAGTTTTGGTGCAATTTTAATCAAAAACAAATGAACATGAAAAGGTACTTACCATTATCCAATCATATTGGTGATGTACAGGATGTAAAACAAAAGGAAACCCCGGGTGCTGGGAATCGGTGCAACTAATCTGACATGATTTTTTAACACGCTGCACGAGCCGCTCAGCGAATTTAGTTGAATTGCCTACCTGGGTCCAAGTACATTTTCATGAGTATGAGTACATTAGTGATGGCTGAGTACGAGTACATTGGTGATGACTGAGTACGAGTACATTGGTGATGACTGAGTACGAGTACATTGGTGATGACTGAGTACGAGTACATTGGTGATGGCTGAGTACGAGTACATTGCTAAAAACTGAGTACGAGTACATTTACATGTGTACGAGTATATAATTTTTTTTGTATGATATCTTAAATTATTAGCAGTAGCATATTTATAAAATAAAACTTGTTAGTTAATTTATATAATTAAAGAACAATTGATTATGCAAAGGCAGTTGAATAGACATGGCATCTCAGAAAAAACTTAGCCAATAAAGATCAAGTAATTCATTAATAATCTCAGAAGAGTGGGTAATTGGTAAATCTGCTCAGTGTAAGTGCAAGTTATAAAATAAAGCAATTAGCAATTAGCAAGAGGTCCAAGGCACCAAACCACTTCTCTTATAAAATTATCTGCTCTCTCAGACACTAGATGTAGTTTTGCTAGCAACTGACTGTTAATTGCACTTATCATCTGAACACCTTCTGGTTTGTAGACTATGTAGAGAGCCATCATCTGATCACCTTCTGGTTTGTAGACTATGTAGAGAGCCATGATCTGAGCACCTTCTGGTTTGTAGACTATGTAGAGACCCATGATCTGACCACCTTCTGGTTTGTAGACTATGTAGAGAGCCATGATCTGACCACCTTCTGGTTTGTAGACTATGTAGAGAGCCATCATCTGACCACCTTCTGGTTTGTAGACTATGTAGAGAGCCATCATCTGACCACCTTCTGGTTTGTAGACTATGTAGAGAGCCATCATCTGACCACCTTCTGGTTTGTAGACTATGTAGAGAGCCATGATCTGATCACTACAAAACACTTTTTCCAAACCATACACATTAAGTGCAAAATCTAACAGTAATAATTTATTTATGTATAAGGGTTTTTGTTAAGGGTGGCTATAGCAGGGACCATGAACCCCAAAGCAGGGACCACTTATCATGTTCAATCTGTAGCCGAGTCACTACGTATCACAGACCACTGTCTGACACACCAGTAACTTATATGTATATAATATAATTGTACCTCAACATTTCAGGAGTTTAGTTTATATAACAATAGAAAATTACAATTTTGCATAATCACCTTTTTCTCCCAAACAGGCCAATAATGCCCATACACATAATTATTCATGACCGTGTAACAAAATTAATGAAAATATTACGAATTATCGCACAGCACAACAAATAGCAAAGGTCACTAATAGTACATTGTTTGCCATAATTTGTCACATAATTGTCCTGCTTTGAGGTTTGTTAAGGGGTATGTCAAAAATTTTTTCACAAGGAAGCATGTGACACTAAGTCCACCAAATAATCAATGTCATAAACAGTATAGTAACATAGGCAAGCACCGTTGCGCCGAGCCAGTCACTATACGTAATATAATATGCTGTTTTCACAAAAACCATATTATAAATCACTAAAATTATTTCACCATTGCAGTGCAAACAAATTGTTAGAAATTTTTTTTTTTTTTAAATTACTGTGCCATAATATGCACAAGAGAACAAAGCAATGCTACGTTTTGTCCGATATATCAAAAACACCTTATCGTCACTGGATCCTTTTGTCATTTCATGGCAGTGTAGTGCCAGACTAGGTCACTAGTAGTAGTAGGGGTTCGCCACGCGCTAGCAGCGTATGCTAACAAGTTCCGTAAAACTCTGGCAATAACGGAATATTCAGACACTATTTAACGATAATGTTGTCCAAGTTCAGTGACTTTAACATTTTAGGATATGCTTTAACAAACGTTACCTTTTCTTATAAGTCTGCTTTAAAAAATGCCATGGACAACTGTCTCTTTTTTGCCGAACTAGTTTTGTTACGACATGGTTGCCGATCTGTCCGCTATGCGTGATGTGGTTGGCTGATCTGTCCGCTAGCGCTTGGCGGACTGTCTACTAACTATGAACCACAAGCAATGCTACGAATTGTGGGAAGTAAATATGCTGTGGCGATGCGTAACATCATGTATGCGCGAATGATTTAAAACTCCCGTTTATTAACACAAAATGACATTCGTTGATCGGCACTGTTTTGCTGCGACATGTTGTGATCATCAACGATTGCTGACCTGTCTGGGATGTTGACGCTGCAGTGTTTAACGCATTAGCCGACGCAAGGGATAATAAAAATCGGCCTTCGATAGGCGGGTAAATGGACCGCCATAGCCGGGTAAATTGCCCGGGTCCTGGCTCTTAACAAAAAGCCTGTGTATTATAATAAAAAATATAACCATTATACAAGTACTTTATTAGACTGCATGTATTGGTCTCTTTCCCAAATTACCTATGTAATTAATGTAGTGAGTCTACTACAACTGTAGTACTAGTGAGAAGATTTGTCCAAACTTGAACAAAGGGTTGTGTGCTAATTTGAGTAAAGACTACTGGTGCTGTGTGGCTCGAGTCACCATAGAAATAGACTAGTTCTTAACACTGTCCCTTGTACAAGCAACAAAGGCATTTTAAAGCTAATTGATGAATGGCCTCTACATTGTGGACTTCCTGGCTAAATTAAACAACCACCAGGATTATAGCCTGAACTGGTTACAGTTTGCTTAAGGCTGACTATGGGTTTCTGACTGGGAAAAGATGCTGCCTTTAGTGAAGTAATTTTTTTATCAATCAGAAACAATGTATTTGAACATTTCAAGTACTTTATGGAAGTATTTAAATAAAAAAAATTAATTCTGTTAACTACAAATACTTTGTAAAATTGTATTTAAAATAAATCATAAATAATTATTACAGCATCATAAAAAAAGTACTAATGTACTAATAAAATCTAATAGACATAATAAAATTGTCTTATGACTTATGACATTCAACTCCAAACAGCCCTGTCTACAGTATCTAGAACTTGCATAGGAATGGTTTATTTTCACCTCTGAAGTTAGCGAGTCGACAACAGGTTATTTTCCTGCATGGGATCTTTTACTCCACCTAGCTGACATAGACACTGTCACTGGACAGAAAGTCTTTTACTCCACCTAGCTGACGTAGACACTGTCACTGGACAGAAGGTCTTTTACTCCACCTAGCTGACGTAGACACTGTCACTGGACAGAAGGTCTTTTACTCCACCTAGCTGACGTAGACACTGTCACTGGACAGAAGGTCTTTTACTCCACCTAGCTGACGTAGACACTGTCACTGGACAGAAGGTCTTTTACTCCACCTAGCTGACGTAGACACTGTCACTGGACAGAAGGTCTTTTACTCCACCTAGCTGACGTAGACACTGTCACTGGACAGAAGGTCTTTTACTCCACCTAGCTGACGTAGACACTGTCACTGGACAGAAGGTCTTTTACTCCACCTAGCTGACGTAGACACTGTCACTGGACAGAAGGTCTTTTACTCCACCTAGCTGACGTAGACACTGTCACTGGACAGAAGGTCTTTTACTCCACCTAGCTGACGTAGACACTGTCACTGGACAGAAGGTCTTTTACTCCACCTAGCTGACGTAGACACTGTCACTGGACAGAAGGTCTTTTACTCCACCTAGCTGACGTAGACACTGTCACTGGACAGAAGGTCTTTTACTCCACCTAGCTGACGTAGACACTGTCACTGGACAGAAGGTCTTTTACTCCACCTAGCTGACGTAGACACTGTCACTGGACAGAAGGTCTTTTACTCCACCTAGCTGACGTAGACACTGTCACTGGACAGAAGGTCTTTTACTCCACCTAGCTGACGTAGACACTGTCACTGGACAGAAGGTCTTTTACTCCACCTAGCTGACGTAGACACTGTCACTGGACAGAAGGTCTTTTACTCCACCTAGCTGACGTAGACACTGTCACTGGACAGAAGGTCTTTTACTCCACCTAGCTGACGTAGACACTGTCACTGGACAAAAGGTCTTTTACTCCACCTAGCTGATGTAGACACTGACATAGACAGAAGGTCCGAACAGTTGTTAATGTCTCTTCCAAAAGAGAGAGAAACTGAGATATTAGTGCAGTGGGAGTGGAATGAGAGGGTGCTGATGTCAGCTGACCAAGTTACCAACCACATGAACAAAGATGTCATTTCAACCATTTTCGTGGGAAGACAGTGAAAACTGGAACAAATTTAACCTATAACATTAAAGGTCAACACATTAGCAGCTGTTATAAAAACCCATAAAAAACTGCATAATCCGTTACATAAATGGAGAAGTACTGTATATAGTCAAACATTTGAAAAAACAATCCTGTTTCATCAAACAGATGTTGGTTAAATATCAATCTTGCAATTTTGTATATTGTACAGCTTTTAGTGCATTGTCTGCTTGTAATAAATCCTGACTGACTGGGTCCAGGACGCCACTGACGGGGTCCAGGATGCCACTGACGGGGTCCAGGATGCCACTGACTGGGTCCAGGACGCCACTGGCGGGGTCCAGGATGACACTGACGGGGTCCAGAATGACACTGATTGGGTCCAGGATGCCACTGACGGGGTCCAGGATGCCATTGACTGGGTCCAGGATGCCACTGACTGGGTCCAGGATGTCACTGACTGGGTCCAGTCATGTGAATGAACGTGAATGAATTACGTCTGCTACACCAACGTGAATGAACTAAGTTGAATGACAGCTTAAAGTGGCAGTGTATTTCAGATTTTCATCCAGATCCAATCTACTTGAATGACTGGTTTTCACATATACAATTTAGGATCTATAAAACAAAAAAATTCACAGACGTTATGCTTGTTCCAATACCAATAAACCACAGTTTTGTTTTATTAGTCAAAATATCATTAAATTCATCATTTGGCCTTCACAAAGAAGTATTGTGTTCCACACAGTTCCAGACCGATGGCTTTGTAGTTTTGGAGAACTTCGCAACGGAGGAAGAAATAGCAGCAATGAAAGCCGAGTGTTTTGATCTGGTCGAGAAAATGAACCCTAGTGAGCATCACACAGTCTTCTCTACAACAAAACAGGTTAGTGCGTTAGTGCATTAGTGCCATGTGTTACTGTTGAATCCTCATTTGTTGATGTAATCAACTAAAATGTAATGTCCTGAGCATTCATGCATGCGTGTGGAAATTTGAATTTATTTGATTTGTGCAAATTATAAAGCATTATTTATTTTATAAATCATGTCTGCCATAGGTCAGATTGAAACTAGACAGCTAATTGACATTAAACATATATACATGTTGCCAATATGTTCACAGAGTAAAATATTTTTGTACCACTGCTATGAACCTACAAAGTCCCAATCTCATAGTTGCCTACCTAATATGCTAAAATTTGGTGCTAAATTGTTTTGTTTTAGATTCTGTGATAAATATTTTCATGAACAGTGCTTACAAGATTGTTTTGTTTTAGACATTCCGTGATAACTATTTCATGAACATTGCTGACTTACTAACTAGATTGTTTTGTTTTAGACATACCGTGATAACTATTTCATGAACAGTGCTGACAAGATTGGTTACTTCTTTGAAGATGGCGCGCTGGATGCAAATGGTTTGTTTGTTGACTGCTAAAGATTTGTTTGACATGTTGTTGACATTTTGTACAACAGTAGAGCTTATGCAATGCACAAGATTACACGTGGAGTAGATGTCAATGTTTAGCTTTTCTTTTACAAGTTTGTCTGATTTACAAGAGAGTTAGCTACAATTGTTAATTTTTAATGACAATTATACCACTATATAATAATAATAATATGTTTATTCATGCTACAACATGTACAATTCAGTTAAAACAATGTTTACTGGGTACATTACGAAGGATATATTTATGAAGAATGACTGAAAGAATGTGATTTAGTAACCCTAGAGACAAGGTGGTTAAGAGGAGATCAAATTGACATTTTTAAGATAATGAATGGGTATGAAAATATTGATAGAAATATTTTTTTCTCACTCAAGAAAGATAATAGAACTAGAGGACATGAGATAATATTAGTAAAGGATCAGTGTAGGTTGGATATCAGGAAGTACTCGTTCTCACAGAGGACAATCAATGAATGGAACAAATTATCTACAGATTGTGTAACTGCTAGCAGCGTGAATATGTTTAAAAACAAGGTTGACACATATCTCAGGAGGGTGAATTACACATAGATTAAAAATGTTGGACTCTCGATAAGCCAGTGGCTTCCTTGTCCACTTGCCATCTGGGTATTTGCCTTGGATGGAAATCTTGTTAAATCTTGTTAAATTAACATAAAACAGAGAGCAACGAGAGCACCTCGTCTTTGATTAAACAAAAACTGCTACACACATTGTCTATATTGTACAACACGTCCTTTACAAATGAAACTTTATTTAATAGTTTCTCAACCAGCCCTTCTTGAATCTTGAAAGTAGTTTTGAATGAGATCATTAAATAGTTCATATTAGAGTGTCACGGATTTCGGTGGAGGTCTGCGCAAAGTGGCTCAAAACTAGGGGCGGGCCATACTTAAATTAAGCTTAATATATGAATGTAAGAAATTTCCACAAATGAGAAACAACACCAAGGTAATCAACAACACCAAGGTAATAAACAACACCAAGGTAATCAACAACACCGAGGTAATAAACAACACCGAGGTAATAAACAACACCAAGGTAATCAACAACACCAAGGTAATCAACAACACCGAGGTAATAAACAACACCGAGGTAATAAACAACACCGAGGTAATAAACAACACCGAGGTAATAAACAACACCGAGGTAATAAACAACACCGAGGTAATAAACAACACCGAGGTAATAAACAACACCGAGGTAATAAACAACACCGAGGTAATAAACAACACCGAGGTAATAAACAACACCGAGGTAATAAACAACACCGAGGTAATAAACAACACCGAGGTAATAAACAACACCGAGGTAATAAACAACACCGAGGTAATAAACAACACCGAGGTAATAAACAACACCGAGGTAATAAACAACACCGAGGTAATAAACAACACCGAGGTAATAAACAACACCGAGGTAATAAACAACACCGAGGTAATAAACAACACCGAGGTAATAAACAACACCGAGGTAATAAACAACACCGAGGTAATAAACAACACCGAGGTAATAAACAACACCGAGGTAATAAACAACACCGAGGTAATAAACAACACCGAGGTAATAAACAACACCGAGGTAATAAACAACACCGAGGTAATAAACAACACCGAGGTAATAAACAACACCGAGGTAATAAACAACACCGAGGTAATAAACAACACCGAGGTAATAAACAACACCGAGGTAATAAACAACACCGAGGTAATAAACAACACCGAGGTAATCAACAACACCGAGGTAATAAACAACACCGAGGTAATAAACAACACCGAGGTAATCAACGACACCGAGGTAATAAACAACACCGAGGTAATCAACAACACCGAGGTAATAAACAACACCGAGGTAATAAACAACACCGAGGTAATAAACAACACCGAGGTAATAAACAAGAATATATTTATGTTGAATCAAAACCTAACTGAAATGGTACAAAAGAATTAAAGAGACTAACTCTAGATCAGGTTGTCAATACCCTCAAACCAAATAAAAAAAAACCTACATTTACTTTAAGGTTCACTGTTGAGGCTATTCCCCTTCAAGACTGTACCAAAGACATCAGTGTTAATAAATTCGTCACAAGCAGAAAGGTGTATTTCACACTTATAATACAATACAAAAAAAATAAAAGTGTCATAAAAGCGTGCCTTTTGACGCACAAAGTCAACAATACCCTTCACATCACTGCTGGGTTGAATAGGACGATAACTGATGTGGCTGTCGGTCGCATGATCTCACCGCCAGCTGAATATGCAGGCGGTAAAGGTCTCGTTCGACCGCAATGATGTCGAGCTTGTTGTTGGCTGAACAATAGTAGGCCAGATGTCAATAGATCGTGGAGATGGTGACGTTTCATGACGACGGCTAACACGGACACTCTGATGTCGCACACGGGGAAGACAGCTGAACGGTCGGCTGGACGCACTGTACGCCAGCCGTCAATACGTCGTGGAGATGACGAAAGTGTCATGAAGATGGCTTATGCAGACACACTGTTGTCGTACACGGAGAGATAGCTGAACAGTCCCAAGCAGTCAGTAGGCAGCAGAAAACGAGATGCGGCCGATGCAGACGGTCAATGTATACAGTCAAACGATGCGCTGTAATTACTGGCGTGGCATTGTGTTGTCTGGGTTTTCACTCGCCGTTGTCAATTCGAGCAAAGTTGTAGAGGGTTTTGCAACGTTGCGATAAACCACACACTCTTCATACCGGGTCTTGCCGGACATCATCGTTGGAACTCTAACGCTGCATTTGTGTGTTCTGGCCCCTCTCTTGAATACACTTTACTTCGCCTCTTATACCCATCGCTTGGTAACTTTCCCACCACGCGACAAGGTCGGCTTTAGCCAATCAAAATTAATAAACATCTGCGGATGGTCCTATTATGTTAGTACCCCTTTTACTATAATGTGCCACGCCAAAACGTCATGGGTACAATTATTGCATAACCTATTCATGCCCCACGCCTAACAATAAACATCCAATGTGGGCCTCCACACAACACTTGGATACAATTGCATAACTTGTTTATGACATCCGTCTATATACGCTCTAACATTTACCTCACCATATCCAGGAAAATAGTTCATATAATGGCAATTCGCAGAAATGCAACATAACCCCCCACAAAGAATCTATTTCCTGATAACCATAAACCTTACAATACGAAGTAATCTTCCTATACTCCTCTAAAATATCAATAGAGGAGGTCGTGGCATCAAGTTTGAATTGTGACAATCAATATGTAAATGAAACTTTTAGATATGTGAACCACTACCCTGAAAAGCTAGATGAGAGCGCATATTCAAACGGGTGTTTTTGCTTAAAAACACCCGCAACTCTGCAACTCTGCATAAAACGCACCATTCGATTCATAATTTGAATTTGAATTGGGAGACACTCCGCTAAAAGTGGCACCATATTACAATATTACCATATTACAATGGGTGCAACCAGGTAGATTATAAAGTTTCCTGATAACCTTGCACCATGTATAAAACTCATCTAGATATTTATCTTGTAAGTTCCAGAGACGTACACCACAGAAGGAGCTGCAGGCTGCAGCACAATATAAATAACTGACAGTTTCTACTTATATTACAAAACTCAAAGTTAGCAGATAATGAATTTAAACACCATATGAAACCATGACACATATCTTTATCCATAGCCTGGGGCATGCTGGGACGACAGTGTGGCCTAAATGCGATCCTTTTTACTATATTTATATAGAAAATAAAGTAGGGGATAAAACCCCACCCTACTTCACTCCGTTGGTAGTGGAGAAATAATCTGACAAGGAATTGTTCCACGAAACGTTAAAGTGTTGATTAGTGTACGTATAAAGTAAACATCTGATTAGCAAGGAATTCATTCCTCTATTAAACAATTTGACATAATTTCTTTTTTATCAAATGCTTTCGTAGCATCTGATAATACAACAGAAACATCAGATGTATTATGTTGGAAATAGTTCACACTTTCCATTAGCGCACATTAACGTACATTTAGCTGTAGAGCTCCGAGGTTTAAAACCAAACTGTAAATTACTTGTTTTCATAACTTTTCATCATGATAATCCAATCAAATAGTTTGGACAGGGGGCTACTAAGAACAATGATAATTGTGGCTATATTAAAACCATATGGAGACACACCATTGCCGTGAATAACAGAGAGAGAGAAGTACACGTAGTTTGTGAGGAACATGGATAAAGTATAAACCAACCACATCCATCATATTTGTTACATTTAATCTGGTTAATACCATTCAAGACGTCCTCAACAGTAACAATATTTTCACACTCATTACATTGTGCGTCTATGGCGTTAAGTGTATTTTGTAACAATGAAGACATCCTCTTCATTATAAGCTACTGAATTATACAATTTGTCATATTTAGTAGCAAAGAGTTTAGATATATTTTCTCCCCATTACGTCTTCAACCAGGTTGGGTATTTGTCTTAGTGTCTTTATCCACTTCTTTCCAGAAGTTCCATAGCCATACTGTCTTTTTTAACATTATTTTGATTAACAAAACGAACAGCTCGGTGATATTGAGAGCGTGATCTATGCATGATATCGGCAATAACAGCATTACAGTGTTTTAACGTATATAGTATGGTATTGCTATATGATAACAGACAGTAGAGTTAAACCAACACAGATTGTATTGTATTTTATTTAGACATTACTATTAAAAACAGTCATATTGAAATATAAAATAAAAATGTGTATTTCAGAGAATAGAATTAACTAAACCCCACTTCTGGACAACTTTAATTTCAATTATATATANACACACATACCGGTATATATAATTGAAATGTTATTAGTTAGCAGCACACATTTGCATCATGTGTAAGTGTTGATACCGAGTCTGCATATTACTAAATGATTATTTGTCAATATATGATTTGTTGAAAGTGTTTTACAATGTTTAAGGAATTGATAGTAAGGAAAACAGTGTATCCAAAAGACCCATACATGTGTTGAATTTAATGTGGCACAGATTGAATTGTTGTTTCTTCAATGTTGCAGGGATGCTGCAAGTTGATAAACAGAAATCCTTGAACAAGATTGGACATGGTAAGTCTGCTACTTAAATTGTTCTCTTGTTGACCATTGATTCTTGTTGTTGATCTTTGTTGCTGTAGTTTCTATGTTGTCAGCTTGTGTTGTTGCAACATCTTTATAAAAGTGGAACACAACTACGGGGTATTTACAGAATTGGCAGACTTCATGGTCAGGCTTGTTTTGCAACATTTTACACCTGAAATATTGATCAATGCTTTTCATCAGTGTTGCCATAATACAGACCTGTGTTTCTTTTGCATCTTCTCTGATGTTGAAAGCTTCATTTGTTTTAACTTGTAAGTTATATAACTAGTATTAAACACCAGTTTACTTACAAGACATACTGAATCTACATGTTTTATCAACATTGCTGAATTAAAATGTTTAAATAAATGTAATTTTGTGTTGTTAAAATAAATGTTGTATATGATACCTATCACTGTTAACTAATTGTACAAAGCACCTTATTGAAGTGCAATATGTTTTGTGTTGCATCTTGGGTAAGTGTAGATATTGAGTTTGCCTTGGGGATTGTTTCAGCATGGTGAAATATTACAAGTATTATTTGCCAACATGATTTATTGAAAGGCTCTTTTGAAATAATTGAGAAAGTTGTGATATGGAAAACTGACATTTATCACCAAAAGCCATGGAATTTAAAGTAAAGAATTTACATTGAGTAACTAATTTGCTTGTAAAATCACTTCAGCTGTAGTGAGACGGTCTGACACAAGATTGTCAAAAGACTAGGTATTACTGTGGATGAAGACTGTCTAAAGGCCATGTAGCAAGATTGTGCTGTGTCTTATATATTTATGTATTAGTATAATCTCCACTACATGATGACAGTTATTGTAGACTGAGATATAGATATCTGTGTATATTGCAGCTCTTCATGTTTTATGTCCGGCCTTCAAGAGATTGACCTTCAGTAACAAAGCTAAGGTAGGACAAGGTCATAGCTATTATTTGTCATGTCACATACATGTTTAAACGTAGCATCATGTTGCAAGTTTCTGAAAGTGTGCAAAGAATGACCATCCAGGATAAAACATAGTTTTTTAATTAGTTAATAGTTTATTGTTATGTAAACTGTGCCTATAGCAGAGTAGATGAAATAAAATGTTTGGAAATGTTTATGTGTTCACAACATTTGCAACTAGAGTAACTTGTATTATTTTACTTTATTTGTGAGTTGATGTTATTCTATGTGAACTTGAAGTGAGGGAACAAAAGTGGTTTTGCTTGCAGTCTCTGGTGAAGAGCCTTGACTACGATGATCCAGTGGTTGTACAAAGCATGTATATATTCAAGGTATGACGGTCAATTCTAATGTGGCACCCCTTCTGGATATTTCCGCCAAACGTTTAGTATCTTTTTACCCAGCTAATGTCGTTTAGTCAAGAAACCTGCATATGTCAATGTTTGACCATATTACAGAACAAACCTGTTTTTATGATAAACTAGCAGCAGGGTTGGGTTTCTGACAGTCAGAAACATATTTCTGATGAGACAGTGTCAGAAACTGTCAGTATCTAATCTCTCTTTTGGATTTATATATGATATTGCTAATTATATAGCTATGAACATAGAAATTATAAACATTATTCATCCGTAGAAAGAACAACAAAATCATGAGTAATGTTAAAAAAAATATTTTAGTTAACATTTTCAATTAACACATTCATTTATTAATAGTCCTGCTCTGAGTCATAGTTGTTAATATATTCACAATTTGCCATTTCATGTCAATCTGACAATCTCTACACAACAGTTTAGATATTAAGCATAATTACCTCTCAAGAAACTTAGTGTTTGATCTGTATATTTAAACTGCATCTCGCAGTCTTCTTCAGCAGAACGAACACTAAGTTTCTTGAGAGGTAATTATGCTTAATATTAATAACCAAGAAACCGGATCATCTATCCATTCAAGGAACAATTTAGCTGTTATTACAATTTACCTTAACGTCCATCTCAAAGTTGCTAACATAATTTTTCACAATTTCAGTCACGTGTTTTTGTGGGAGAAAAAACACTTTATATAAGTTGAAAGACTTCTAATTTCTTCCCGAATTCACTTTTGTTTGTATTCAGTTGAAATGTGTAATATTTTGCATGTTATGTACAATTCTGAAATAAAACCTCAGAAAGGTATTTTGAAGAGGTGGTAAATACCATGGTATTTACAAAATACCATGGTATTTACCATCTCGTCAGAAACTTGCCAACCCCGACTAGCAGAGTTACCCAGTGTTGCACAGGATGAAAAGGCAGCCATAGGTATTTTCCACTGATCTACATTATTATATAAGTCAGTGGTCTTTTCTAGTTAAAGCCACGGTCAGTTACAATGTTATAATGTAGCTGGATAGAGATACAATGTTACTATAATGTAGCTAGCATTTGTTACTCTATGTATAGAAACTTTCTACCAGCTTCCACTGCAGCCTTTTTGAAATTGTGACCCCCCACCCCCGGGGCCCCCCCCCATGGGGATGGTTCCACATCCGACCCCCCATGTCTGTCAGAAAGGCTCCTGGGTTACTTTGCAAAGTTTTGTCCAGATCGGCCCACGAATGCGGACATTCATAAGACAACAGACAGACAGATAAACAGACAGTTTGATTTATAGATTAGATTTTTTTAAACTGTTGAAATAAAAAATCAAATAACTCCCAGACAAATGGTATGGCTATGTATGTGTGTCACTGTGTGTGCATACATGCATGCGTGCGTGTGCACATATGTGTATTCTTGTGCCATGATTTAGACGTGTTTTGTTTCAGCAACCCAAGATTGGAGGAGAAGGTATGTTTGTCTTCATTGACTTTGATGTCAACTGCTGTGGCATGTTTTGTTTCGTTCAATTCTGTGTACGTCTCAATATAGTTTGTCATGGCAGCTTGACACAGTAAACCAGGAAGAAAAATATGACACCTCTCAAAATCTGTTTGCTCATTTAAATTACATGGCAATTGTATGACTGTCTTACACTGATGTATGTTTACATAACATGACAATGGTATGACTGTCTTACATTGATGTATGTTTACATTACATGACAATGGTATGACTGTCTTACACTGATGTACGTTTACATTACATGGCAATCGTATGACTGTCTTACACTGATGTATGTTTACATTACATGACAATGGTATGACTGTCTAACATTGATGTATGTTTACATTGCATGACAATGGTATGACTGTCTTACACTGATGTACGTTTACATTACATGACAATGGTATGACAGTCTTACACTGATGTACATTTGATAAGTGCAAAGACAAGAGGTGTGGAAAGTTCCATAGTTTTTATGCCCATCACAAATGAATCAACTAAGACCTAGATATGACTTGTCATCACAAATGTATCACCTAAGATCTAGATATGACTTGTCATCACAAATGAATCACCTAAGACCTAGATGTCACTTGTCATCACAAATGAATCACCTAAGACCTAGATATCACTTGTCATTATCTTGTTTTCCTCGGGGTCATTATTGTTGGTGAAAATGTTCATATAGTTGGTAGAGAATAATTCCGTCAATATGTTATTGTTTTGGAGTTAGCCGTTGAGTGAGTAAACTTGAATACCTGGTAGTGGTTGTAGTTGTGTTAAAAATACCTGGTAGTGGTGGTAGTTGTGTTAAAAATACCTGGTAGTGGTGGTAGTTGTGTTAAAAATACCTGGTAGTGGTGGTAGTTGTGTTAAAAAAGAAAAACGTGACTAAATTAAGTCGGTATTGTTTACTGAGCACCGTTCCTTCGGTTCAGTTACGCTCCACCAGGATGCCACTTACCTGTACACACAGCCGCTCAAGGTTATGGGACTGTGGCTGGCACTAGAGGACGCCACTGAGGAGAACGGCTGCCTCTCTTTCATCCCCGGCTCACACAAAGGTCAGTGGAGGTCACATGGAAGTCATACTTCTCTAATTGGATTAATGTAAAGCACGCTGCACTGTACACTGCATGGTTTAACAAGACCCAATGTTACTGAACAGTCATGTTGAAGGTAATCATAGATAGTGTGTGTGTGTGTATGTGTGTGCGTGCGTGCGTGCGTGCGTGCGTGCGTGCGTGCGTGCGTGCGTGCGTGCGTGTGTGCGTGCGTGGCACTGTGCTGGTTACTATGATTGGTCACGGTTCCCCAATTTTAAGTTGCGTTGGCATCAGTTGTACCCATCCATCTTGTTGAATCAAGATGGCTGAAATCGACTGGCAGTCTTGAAGTCTTTAAAAGATGGTGCGGTGACGTGCTTCCTGACTACGATAGTTGCTGTGTCTTTCCAGGAGGCCTCGTTGATGATTACCGGATGGTGCGCAACAAAAGCTCTGATGGACCCTCATGTGTGTTCACTGCAGAGAAACCAAACTACGACAAGTCTGGGGCTGTGCTTGTCCCAGTCAAGAAAGGTAACTTTGACATCTCACTTACTAGGACACATCAGGCAGCAGTACAGAGTGTGATTAATTGACACGCGAGACTTCATTGAGCTGGCTACTACTGTTAGTGTTGCCCAATTATTAAAACAAAGAAAGCAGCTATCAGGTAAGCCTATATCAAGAAAAAGATATTGTTGGGATGATGATTAAGATATTGTTGGGATGATGATTAAGATATTGTTGGGATGATGATTAAGATATTGTTGGGATGATGATTAAGATATTGTTGGGATGATGATTAAGGTGAAACCAAATAGAAGTTTCTTAATATTGAATGATCATGAAGTTATTAATAGAAATATTACGCTACTTTGAGGCACAAAGTAGCGTAATATATGAGAAAGTACTCATTGTTCCAGAGGATGGTAAATGGATGGAACAAATTATTTTATTAGTGCTAGCAGTGTCAATATGTTATAAATAATATTCACAGATATCTGATATGGGTGGGTTAAACATAATGAAAAAAATGTGGATCCTCGATAAACCAATGGTTTCCTTGACCACTTGTGTGTTATCACTTTGGGTGGCAAAGTTGTAAAATATTGTCTTGTTAAGGTCATGAACCAATCTGGCCTGCCATTGTGTGTCCCTTGTTACTGTGTTATTTCTAGGGCTGGAACGATACACTACTTCATGATATGATACATATTGCGATACAGAGGTCACAATATGATACATATTGCGATATAGACTACACTGACTAGAATGATTCAACAACAGTAAAGCACACGTTTATTTATTACGTGGACAGGGCAACGCTACAGCAGACATCACGTCGTCACTCACAGGAGGTCCAAATTGAATGCGCGCATTGCAAAAATAATAGTGTAAAGATTTTACATAGATTATAATTAGATATACATGTGTGAAACATACCACATGTTATATTTTATCACTATTTTATGGATACACAGGCAGTTGTGGTTCGCATTGACCATATTTTGCTTCACAAAGGAGACATGAATAATGTTTTGCCTACCATTATCGCATATCGTAGTGTACCGCGATTCAGATATTGTGTATTGTGTACCATACAGTGCAATGTGTATCGTGATACACTGGTGCACCGGTGTATTGTTCCAGCCCTAGTTATTTCTCCTTTGTAGGCTCACTCATCGCTATAGATGGCCTCGTGATCCATCAGAGCGAGACGAACACATCCGACAAATCCCGCCACATCTATACCATCCATCTCTATGACAACAAAACAGCAAAATGGAATGACCAGAACTGGTGAGTTGGTGGGAGACGAGGGGTTAAAACGTAGCTGGTCCGTGTACTAACCTGCTAAACGTTATTGTCACATGAACATGGGACACTACATGAATATTTACAGTATATGACACATCAGTTTGCTATGTAATAAGATGTTATCCAACTTCTTACATTAATGGGAAAATTACATAGATTGGTGGCATATACTGAAATCTTGCTGGCCTTTACAGTGATTACATGTGCTGACCTTTACAGTGGTTACATTTGCTGACCTTTACAGTGTTTACATGTGTTCCTTAATCTACTTTCTATTAAACAGAGTAGACATTTTAATTACAAGAATAATTGGGATAAGCACAATTAATTTATACAGGTAAGTTGGTGGCAGAGGAAATGAAATTATGAGGAAATAAATATGGAAATGACACTTTTTAATTTTTCATAAATGTTTACTTTAGCATATATAGATTCTGGCTTGCTGAATGATCATACTTCATGAACTGTGAGAACTTTTGTATATAACAAAAAATTTGGTTTTCTTTTCAGGCTGCAGCCCACTGAAGCCAACACTTTTGTTCATATGTTTGAAGTCTCGCCATGACAACTGGTTTATATCCACGACAACTGGTTTATATCCACGACAACTGGTTTATATCCATGATAACTAAACAGTCTATACAAAGATATTACTGTAATCACTAGCATAGGTTTTAAAAAAAAACACTACAGTATATCTGCTATCTAGTTTATGATCCTGCCTGCTATATCTATTATGTAGTTGATGATCCTGCCTGCTATATCTATTATCTAGTTGATGATCTTGCCTGCTATATCAATTATTATACATATATAATTGATATAGCAGGCAGGATCATAAACTATATTCATGCACGCACGCACGCACGCACGCACGCACGCACGCACGCACGCACGCACGCACGCACGCACGCACGCACGCACGCACGCACGCACGCACACAGAATTAGTATTTTAGGTATGGATTAGTAATGCAAATTAATATATATCATAGGTAAATACTAAACTTGTCAGTGCAGCCAATTTTGTGAATATCACAAAGGAAATCTAATGATTACACGGGTAAGCTTTTGGAAATATATTTTGTAGATCAAAGAATACATCCTATTTTAGTGATTTAATTTTATATAGCTTATAATATAGTATGAAAATTTTATTTCAGCTATTGAATAAATTTCAGGGATGTAGTAATTACATACAAGTAAAATGTTTTAGTATGTATGATATATTTTATAGTCAACGTTATATACTTTTCAGATATTATACCATATATATTTACTAGCTTTTAAAATGTTTATTTCCTATGAGAGATTATTATACAGCCTGTATGATTCTGCAAGTTCCATTTTAAACCGCAATGTTACAGAAAATGTTTAAAGACAGTATTGTTAATTATTAAACTGATGTATCCATCCCCTGTGTTGTTTTATGATAAACATATCCCAACTTTAACATAGGGATATAGGGTTTTAAGTTACCCTCAGGGTTAATGTTAAAATTTGGTTGGGTTAAAGTGTTGACGCTATTTGGTTGTTTGGTCTGTGTGCCCCACGCACCCTGGCGTGTGTGCCCCACGCACCCTGGTCTGTGTACCCCACGCACCCTGGCGTGTGTGCCCCACGCACCCTGGATATGCACTGGGTTAGATCATGACATTGATAAGTTGCTTTTCTCATATCTGCAAGACAAGACATTGGAGTATGATTTGTGTCAATATAGATTCTGTAAGGGTAGCACTTATATAACGTTATGTAGCCCACAAGTCTAGGTATACATGCAGTATTCTGAGTTGGATGTCCAGTCATACCCCGAATGGTCCAGTCATACCCTGGATGGTCCAGTCATACCCTGGATGGTCCAGTCATACCCTGGATGGTCCAGTCATACCCTGGTTGGTCCAGTCATACCCTGGATGGTCCAGTCATACTCTGGATGGTCCAGTCATACTCAGGATGGTCCAATCATACCCAGGATGGTCCAATCATACCCAGGATGGTCCAGTTATTCCCAGGATAGACCGGTCATTCCCAGGATGGTCCAGTCATTCCCAGGATGGTCGAATCATACCCAGGATGGTCCAGTCATACCCAGGATGGTCCAGTTATTCCCAGGATAGACCAGTCATTCCCAGGATGGTCCAGTCATTCCCAGGATGGTTGAATCATACCCAGGAAGGTCCAGTCATACTCAGGATGGTCCAATCATACCCAGGATGCTCCGGTCATTCCCAGGATGGTCCAATCATACCGAGGATGGTCCAGTCATTCCCAGGATAGACTGGTCATTCCCGGGATGGCCCAGTCATTCCCAGGATGGTCCAATCATACCCAGGATGGTCCAGTCATTCCCAGGATGGTCCAGTCATACCTAGGATGGTCCAGTCATTCCCTGGATGGTCCAGTTATACCCATGATGGTCCAGTTATTCCCAGGATGGTCCAGTCATACCCAGGTTAGTAGAATCTCGGCAACAAGGTTACAAGATAGTACTGTGGCATCTTTTGGATTTGAGATATTGGGGCACTTCTGAAATACCATGAATCAATTGTGAAAAAGAGGAAAAATCTAAATATGGAATCTCGGTTGACAGATGTAATTTAATTCCACCAACTTGGGTACATGTAAAACTGTACCCTGGGTATTCGTGAAAATGTTCATCAAGTTGGTATATATATATATATATATATATATATATATATATATATATATAATATAATAATGTTTTTATTTCAGGCAAGAGCCCATAATATTATTTATACATACAAGTAAAAAAAACACATATACACACATGATGTACAATAGAGGCACATGTAGTGAGAAAAATATATATAAATATACATACATGACGTGTAGTAAAATATATATATAAATATACATACATGACGTGTAGTAAAAATATATATAAGATAAGTCAGGATAAAAAATATATTTGTATAAAAGTACAAGCATCATGAATTAAAAGCATACAATTGATCAATCCAATGTTTAATCAATGGATTTCGATGATAAATAAAAGTGTGAAGATAATTCACAAAAAGTATATTGTTGGATTTTTCCAACCGGCATAAAAGGCTAAAAATTTATGAGCAAATACGTTCATTAAAGGATTTAACATAATTAGTAGCGAACATATGGCTTGCACTACAGCGGGGTGACAGGTTGTGTATAATTCTAATAAAACTGTTGTTATAAGAGACAGTAATACCTTTCAGACTCTGTTTTTTAAAATGACACCAAAGAGGTGTACATTGAACCACAGTATGAATTAAATAAAGTTGTTTTAATGGAATTGTTGCATAAGTAAAATTTTTTGGCTAAAGCATTTGCCTGTGCATAGATACATCTTTTCTGTTTGGCAATAACGTCATCATATATATATATATGTATACATATATATATATTAATTATGATTTTCTTCAACCACAACTATTTTGATTACTTACTCAACGTTTCGACTGCCATGGGCAGTCTTCATCAGGAATACTGGGACGGCCTGCTTACCAAGACAACTGGTGAGCAGAGGAAGAACTAGCCATCCCAGAATTCCTGATGAAGGCTGCCAATGGCAGTCAAAACGTTGAGTAAGTAATAAAAATAATTGTGGTTGAAGAAAATCGTAATTCATGTACCCTGGGTATTTTTTAGACAAGCAACCATATTTTGGGTATAGTCAACGTAGTAAAATTTGTTAGCTGCACACAATTGCTGGCCTATTATAATCAACTTATTATTAAAAAAGTTAATTGAAGATCATATGTTGGACTTTCTTCATTCCTTTTGACAAAGTGCCACATCAAAGATTACTACTTAAATTAAAAGCCCAAGTTATTGGTGATGGCATAAATGACTGGATGGAAAAATGGCTGACTGACAGAAGACGGCGTGTTGTAGTAGATGGCTCTAAGATGGGGAGGTTTCAAACTGGGAATCGGTTTTGAATGGGGTACCACAAGGATCAGTATTAGGACCTTTGTCATTATTAAGATACATCACTGACTTAGACGATAAGCTAACAAGCAACATGCTGAAATTTGCGAATGATAAAAAAGTGTTTAGAAAGGTTAACGATGATGATAAACAACAATTATTACAAAATTATCTAGACAGATGTTATTAAATTTTGGGAAATGGAAATGCCTACATACAGAACACGGGAACTTGGATATAAACTAAAATGGGAGATACTGTTCTAGGTACTACCGAAAAAGAATAGGACTTCGGAGTAACATTAAGTGCTGAGATGAGAATTTCAGAGCAGTGTAGTATTGCAGCTTCAAAGAGATCAAATTATTGGGTTAATTACGAAAAATATAACATATATGGAAAAAGAGCTAATTATATCTCTGTATAAAGCAATAGTTATGCCTCGCTTAGAATACTGCATACAAGCGTGGAGACCATATCATAAGATGTCTTGGAAGGATACAGATACATAGAGTGAATGCAAACCTGAACAACTAAATTAACTGAGATAACTGAGAGACCTTAGTTATGAAGATCGCCTAAAAGAATGTGGTTTAACAACCTTGTTGGACTGTCGATAAGCTAATGGCTTCCTTATACATTTACCATATGCCTTGGATGGCAGACTTATTAATGTTGTTAAACCGAATGGCAAATTAGTAATACCGCTATTCGCTAGATGGTAGCACTAGTGATAACACCGCCCTCTCGCGTGTGTCACTGCGATAAGATCGATGCCCTGCCCTGCCCTGCCGTCGACGTTGCAACGCGGTTGTTTGTTATTTGAACCCACGAACGCTCCCGACTGCGCGAACCGAGGTTAGTTGTCCAGATACTACGGATTGTTTTACTAAAAGTAATGAAAGCCATGTCCCCCCATGCAGTGGCAATGCATGGGTAGATATGGGATGCCGCTACCGAATATACACCCGCCACCCCAGGAGCAGGATCTGGGCCTGGGACGTGGAACTTTACCACCGAAATCACCCATCAAAGCCAAAGGAGCATTTAGAGTTTAGTTATGGGAATGAATCCAAGGCTACGAACTATCACAATGTTCCCGTGCCGTGAGGTTCCCAGCATTTGTATTGAGTAACCAAGCAATGTTCGGTGATGCCTTCCCCTGTCAGCAATGGCCAATGCCCAAATGGTGAAAAAATGCCATTTATTTAATTATGGAATTGATGGCAAGGCTAAAAGCATGCTGTTCATGGTTTGGAACGACCTGGCCAGAGACTCCCACCAGGCTGCTAGAGAATCTGTTTGTCAGGGCCTCGGTGACATCAACCACAATAACAGGTGTGAATAGGTTTTGAATGACAGGCTTTGTTCAGTATTGTTCATGGCACTCATCCTCTTTGACATGTCACATGGGCATCCACTTTTTTATCCAACTGTTTATCCAAGATAGAACATATATGAGCAGTGTAATTTGTATTCTGTACTGTGTGACAGTACAGAACACAGTTCAGTTCTACAGCATAAAATATAATTGCATATCTGCACACACTGATGTGGTTATGCCCCACTACCCTGGGGTAATGTGGCATAACCGTACATGTTACAGTTTACTAAATATACTTATTCTTATTGGAACTGTAGCTTGGTAAGTGGCAGTTGTAAACTAGAAGTCAACTGCTACATCGTATACATGTATCAATGCAAAATTATACCCTATTGCCATGTATAGTTTGCTAGCTAGGACGCATTTTACCCCAGGGTATGCATATGCTCCACCTTACTCCACCCTACTGACGAATGATTATGTCTGCCTGCATGGTTATGATTGCTTGTAACAAATATGAAAAGCTCCATGTGTTCTTATGCCACTGAGTACTATATAGCAGCTTCTTAATGTGTGGCTTGTTACTAGATTGATGCATTTGAGAGCGACAGTCATTTAAATACAAAGTAAAGCATATGATTTATGTGATAATGTTCAATGACTACAGGCATGCTGCTCTTGTCACTGTTGCTTGTAAACTATTTAATAGTGTCCAGGATTACAGCTTTTTGTTTAACTACATGTGTTAACTAAATTGGTTTTGAAAAAATATCACTCAACTGAGATGCTCATGTTTCTGTTAAAACCGCACATCAATGTGTGTTGCTATGTTGAGTACCTATTTACTGGTATTTAATACATTGGGCATATACTACCTTAGTACCTCATACACAGTACTGCAAACGGAGTATGGAGGCCAACTTGTAAGAAGACATAGATACTCTAGAAATGATACAGAGGAGAGCAACTAAACTGATTCCAGAACTGAGATACCTTAACTATGAAAAATGCCTAAATGAATTTGGTTTAAGTTTTAACAATTCTTAGAGATTAGGAAATTAAGAACATACCAAATGGAAGTTTCTAAATATTGATATGTTATTGAAAATATAGGTATTTTTCCAAACTTAAAGGAGGGTAGTCTAAAAGCTGGTGTACATATGTAGCATTAGTAAAATAACAGTATATTCTTGTTCACAGAGCATCTATATAATATTAATATGCTAACTTTGGGGGCAGTATCTCCTCCCCGGCGTCTAAGTCCACTCGCCTCTTTCTGTGTTCATTCACCTCCTTGACCAGTGGCAGGATGACCAGTGGCAGGATGACCAGTGGCCTCTGATTACCAATTGGTGAAGATTAAAATAAATTCACTGATAACGCACAGTCGTCACTTTCCTAGGGACTCTTTATGTGGGTAATGGCGGACGGATCGTAACTGTGGTCTGTGGCCAACGAAGCCACAAAGTAGTTGAACACTCAGTTCACCTACCGTGTCCGTCTTTATCGGACAGGTAGACAAGACCAACATAAGTAAATAATTCTGAATAACTACCTTTGTGGTTGTTTAATGAGTGATTTTTTTCTGAGCACTTTCACTTCGGATACATTAGTAAAGTTAACATTTTCTTTACTACTTCATTAGATCTTTCATTCAATGGCAACGCACCAACACTTCTAAATAATTCACTGGCTGGGCTAGAATTGAGGGGTATCAGCTTTGGGTGTGTTTTTCAGAAAGGTTTGTGATTTTCGCAAATTACACACAGCATGTATGTTAATAGACACATTTTTCAGGAATCCTATGAAACGTTATAAAGGCCGCCTTTGGAAAATCTAATGTGGTTTCACCCCTTTTTTCCATGGACGGGTGTAAGTTAGTGCTAAATGAATGGAGCAATTAAATGAGCTACAGTGCACTGATTCTGCTAGCACATTTCAGTACTCAGTATGTTTAAAAACTGTACAGGTTCTATAAGTAAATTGCATATTATACAGTTAGTATTTGAAAGACGTCTATGGCTAAGTATTATGTATATTATATATGGACCAGTTAATTAATATTAATTTAAGTTAAGTTGGCTAGTTGTATAAAATAAGTAGTTTGATAATGTGTGAATATTAAATAAAATAAAAGTCAGTTTTATTTTAACATTGGTGTAATTTACATACTATTATTCTAGTGTAAATTTTGCTTATGTTTGATGTTTGTTAGTTAGTAGTTAGTATTAGTTAGTATTAAATAATGTTAACTAATGCTCATGAATTACTAATTAGATAATGTTTATTACAGTAATTATTGTGCTACTATAAATTTGTAGTAAAATTATCCATTAACCAACAGGGCAGCTCTTATGTTAGCGGCATACATCACAGAGTTTCCCTGGCCACACATTCATTTATATTCTGATTCTATTGTTTGATGACAGAATACACACCATCTACGGGAGAATGGTACAGTTGGTACATGCACAGTTTCTCCGTTAATGCCCAGTTGCTCGCTGCCATTTTGTCTAAAGTTATCTTCCAGTGGATCAAATATGAACATTCTAAAATCGTCCATGCTCTCGGGACCGAGGAGAGGTAACAATGATGCCACTTGTATTTTCTCATCCTTTTTGTTTTTCTCGGTCGTTAGCATATAGTAGTCAAATTATTCGAGCCATTTTTCCCACAGTTTTCTCACATCCGCCTTGTCATTGTTTATGATGCATGAAAAGTATCCCGGTGGTCTTAAATCTTCTGCCATTGTCAATTGCTTGTGATAAACACATTCTCATTCTCACTTCTAACACATGTACAGCTTCTATAATTTAAAGACGGAATACAAAAACTAAATTGAAAAATCTATATATCTGATGAGGGCTTGTTTACATGGAGAAGGGTTGGACCCTAGATAATGAAGGGATCTCTAACTCACTAATTCTAGCTCACTAGCCAGAGTTGGTTTCCAGTTGGGAGTGTGAGAGGCAGGGAGCAGGCAGTGTGTACTGTGGTGGTAGCTGACTCTCTACAGGGGTCTACAGTAGTGCATGAGAGGCAGGGAGCAGGCAGTGTGTACTGTGGTGGTAGCTGACTCTCTACAGGGGTCTACAGTAGTACATGAGAGGCAGGGAGCAGGCAGTGTGTACTGTGGTGGTAGCTGACTCTCTACAGGGGTCTACAGTAGTACATGAGAGGCAGGGAGCAGGCAGTGTGTACTGTGGTGGTAGCTGACTCTCTACAGGGGTCTACAGTAGTACATGAGAGGCAGGGAGCAGGCAGTGTGTACTGTGGTGGTAGCTGACTCTCTACAGGGGTCTACAGTAGTACATGAGAGGCAGGGAGCAGGCAGTGTGTACTGTGGTGGTAGCTGACTCTCTACAGGGGTCTACAGTAGTACATGAGAGGCAGGGAGCAGGCAGTGTGTACTGTGGTGGTAGCTGACTCTCTACAGGGGTCTACAGTAGTACATGAGAGGCAGGGAGCAGGCAGTGTGTACTGTGGTGGTAGCTGACTCTCTACAGGGGTCTACAGTAGTACATGAGAGGCAGGGAGCAGGCAGTGTGTACTGTGGTGGTAGCTGACTCTCTACAGGGGTCTACAGTAGTACATGAGAGGCAGGGAGCAGGCAGTGTGTACTGTGGTGGTAGCTGACTCTCTACAGGGGTCTACAGTAGTACATGAGAGGCAGGGAGCAGGCAGTGTGTACTGTGGTGGTAGCTGACTCTCTACAGGGGTCTACAGTAGTACATGAGAGGCAGGGAGCAGGCAGTGTGTACTGTGGTGGTAGCTGACTCTCTACAGGGGTCTACAGTAGTACATGAGAGGCAGGGAGCAGGCAGTGTGTACTGTGGTGGTAGCTGACTCTCTACAGGGGTCTACAGTAGTACATGAGAGGCAGGGAGCAGGCAGTGTGTACTGTGGTGGTAGCTGACTCTCTACAGGGGTCTACAGTAGTACATGAGAGGCAGGGAGCAGGCAGTGTGTACTGTGGTGGTAGCTGACTCTCTACAGGGGTCTACAGTAGTACATGAGAGGCAGGGAGCAGGCAGTGTGTACTGTGGTGGTAGCTGACTCTCTACAGGGGTCTACAGTAGTACATGAGAGGCAGGGAGCAGGCAGTGTGTACTGTGGTGGTAGCTGACTCTCTACAGGGGTCTACAGTAGTATATGAGAGGCAGGGAGCAGGCAGTGTGTACTGTGGTGGTAGCTGACTCTCTACAGGGGTCTACAGTAGTATATGAGAGGCAGGGAGCAGGCAGTGTGTACTGTGGTGGTAGCTGACTCTCTACAGGGGTCTACAGTAGTATATGAGAGGCAGGGAGCAGGCAGTATGCACTGTGGTGTTAGCTGACTCTCTACAGGGGTCCACAGTAGTATGTGAGAGGCAGGGAGCATGCAGTGTGTACTGTGGTGGTAGCTGACTCTCTACAGGGGTCTACAGTAGTATAATTCGATGGATGATTTCCTTTCATCGGCTATTTATAACTGTCCACAAGTTGTCAAGACTCATCCAGGCCACTGGTCATCTGATAAACATGTCCAGCTCCAGACCCCGATAACACTGAACATAAAACTTCCACTTTGGCCTGCATCTCAAGTCATAAAATTACAGTTGGCCTCAGGGGTCATGTAAGGTCAACCTCAAGGGTTCATGTGAAGTCAACCTGAGATCTGACCATTATGGCATTGCTTGACCAGTTTCTACTAGTCCCCTCATTTCAGTAGCCGTCCCTTCCCCCCCGGGAAGGGGGGCTAGTGGGTACTAAATTTCAGTTCAGGAACACTTCCTGGCTGTTCCATTCATTGTTCTGCCGCCCCTTTATTTTAAATAAGAAAGCAGTTACATAGCTGGTATGCACAAATATGTTGGAAATTTTTTATCAGAGGGAAACCGTAAAAAACCCTCTTTTATTTGTGAATCAGTAAAATTAAAATGTTAATAGTGTCATTAATTTCCAGGCATTTTGACAATGCCTTGGCAACCACCATCCATGACAATGTAATACAATGTTTACATAAGGTTGAGAGTAATATCAGGCTCTAATAACAATGCCTTGGCAACCACCATCCATGACAGTGTAATACAATGTTTACGTAAGGTTGAGAGTAATATCCGACTCTAATAACAATGCCTTGGCAACCACCATCCATGACAATGTAATACAATGTTTACGTAAGGTTGAGAGTAATATCAGACTCTAATAACAATGCCTTGGCAACCACCATCCATGACAGTGTAATACAATGTTTACATAAGGTTGAGAGTAATATCAGACTCTAATAACAATGCCTTGGTAACCACCATCCATGACAATGTAATACAATGTTTACGTAAGGTTGAGAGTAATATCAGGCTCTAATAATAGTAATTTAAAATATTAATATAAAATAAAAACATCACAACATGATGACAAGTAGCTTTCTACTAAACATGTGAAAATTAAACTGGATTCTGATTTAACTTGCAATAGCAATATGTTTAAAATAATAGCAATATGTTTAAAAAAACAAAAACAAAAAAAAAACAAGGTTGACACATATCTCAGGAGGGCGGGCTATAAGTAGATGAACATTGTTGGACTCTCGATAAGCCAATGGCTTCCTTGTCCACTTGCCATCTGGGCCTTTGGCTTGGATGGCAAATCTTGTTAAATCTTGTTAAATGATCAGTTAGCTTTTCACTCAATGTGTGAATGTTAAATTGTGTTTACTCACCTCACACAAGCTTTATGTAGATGACGTCATTTAAACTTATCGGTAGTGAGCTATCCACTCAATGTGTGAAAGTTAAATGGGACCTCAACATGACATTGGGCACTTTGAAGACATCACATTAGGCACTTTGAAGACATCACATTGGGCACTTTGAAGACATCACATTGGGCACTTTGAAGACATCACATTGTGCACTTTGAAGACATCACATTGGGCACTTTGAAGACATCACATTTACCTTTCAAAAGAAATATAAACAACAATTATTTGATGTTGTAGAAAATTGATGCATGTTTATTTTATTTTGTTAGATTGTTATACTATAATTATATTATTGTCAAAATAAATAAATGTTTTGTTGTCAAAATTAATAATGAATACTCTAGATGGTGTGTGCTAAATGAATAGCATACTGGCCCGGGGGGGCTACTGTGACTCAATTCTCACACCTTGGGGGGCTACTGGGACTCAATTCTCACACCTTGGGGGGGCTACTGGTATGATGCTGCTTGACCTTGTGTTGTTTGGTGCTGGTTAATATCTATGGCGACTACTGGGCCTAAAACTCAGTCTTATATTTTTTTCAAAATTAATCTGCAACTCAACTTCATGTAAGCCATAGTATCACGTAAGCCATGGCTTCTTGTAAGCCATGGCTTCATGTAAGCCATGGATCAAACTCAATTTCCAAGTTTACAGCGATCGCGCTTGGCCACTGCAGAGTGCCAACGGTGGGCGACAATACATTAGCGTCTCGACTACTAGCGACAGGCACATCAACATTATGGATCTCCACTTACGTAACAAAGGATGCTGACTCGGACTGTTTATGGACAATCTCAGGAAAGCTGCTTTTATTCACGTTTACAAAAAAGGCATCGATTGTTGTGAACTCTGATGTTGGCGTATCGCAACTTTTCACTCGCTTGGCAGGTGCCATTTTAACATCAGGGTAACGGGATTACTCCTTCAAATGAGAGCGCCAATGGGTAGGCAGTACTAGGCACTGAGAAAGGCCACAGAAACGCGTTTCCCAACCAATGACATACATGATTACAATAAATAGAGATCAAATGCAGTATCATTATTTTCCAACAATGTCAAAATTAAAAATATATAGTCTTATATATTGGCGGTATTCGCTTTTCTGCCACCGACAACATTCGAATCGGCACACGCAGTCGAATCGCGACTGCGTGTGCCAAGCCTAAGAGTCACTAAGACCGTTCAAACAATTTTATTATGAAAAATCTCATCTTGTAAAAAGAAAAACCTGTCTTTTATTTTATATTACCCATCGTGGTAAGATATTTGCCCGTCTTTAAGACGGGCAAACGGGTCCCTGGCTAAGGGCCTGGAGGGAACTGACATACGGAGTGACACACTACTTTGTATTTATTGATTTGAGGGAACTGACATATGTAGTGACACACTACTTTGTATTTATTGATGTGAGGGAACTGACATACGGAGTGACACACTACTTTGTATTTATCAGTTACGTTGTCACTTACGCTGTGTTGTTGACTTCAGACTGACGTCCTTGGTGGAGCATGAACGGAGGAGGTGGAGCAAGACAGTTGGCAACAACAGGAGCCAGACTAGCCGGAGTCTGGTGTAGCTCCGGGGCAAGCATTCACTGACATGACAAATTAAAAATTAAGTGATTTCATTTTGGGACTGTTGTGGTAAAAGTGAAAGCTATTCTTGGTGTATTTAACTGACCAGTGGACATGAGTATAGAAGCCTTCTGTGATCAGTGGCCTCATGGTCTCCTCACGGATGGACGTCTCTCAGAGTGTCTGGTGGATGCCCTCAGCCTTGTCTCCAACCTGCTCTTTCTCCTCATCATCGTCCCAAACTATCTCTACAAATGGCACACCCTGAAGCGTTGCCATGGAAACGACAACCTCCAGTGGAGTGCAAGGTACCCTGGCCACAGTCTGCGGTGGACGGTGACGATGTGCGTTGTCACCGTCCAGGTGTTTCAGCTGGTCGAGGGGGTCATCACCATCACCAAGGCAACGGGCGTACATCTGCACCTGTACCTGCCACACGTTGCTGCGGTAGCCGTGTGTGTTCTGACTCTGGTATTCTATGACTTTGTGGAGCGACATCGTCTGACAGGATTCCTCGGTGTGCTACTGCTGTACTGGGGCACTACCCTCGGGCTAACAGTCATGAGGGTGGCGAGTCTCTGGCAGACGGGACTCCATGTGGCACACGCCCGCATGGCTCTTACTCTGCTCCTACTGCTCGGCTCTCTTGTGCTCTTTGCTCTTGACGTTTATCTAATCACTCACCTCGTAAGTATGTCTGGCATCATCTGCAAATAGTGTTTTATTTGGGCAGTCAATGTTTTAATTTTTCTGCATAATTAGTCATTAATTAGATAAGAAAGTGTATTAAATCTGGCACGTTATACGTAAGTTATGTCAATGTCTGCCAGTAGATGGACATGTAACATCCTACTGTGCAGAGGCTTCTCGATGACTTATGACGCTTCTGGAATCTTCTTTACCAAGTTATATTAAATGCCCTGTGTTCAGTGGCATAACTAATTCGTGAACATACAGTTTAGTTTAGTTAGGCTGCTGTAAAAGTTAGTGATTTTAGCAAATGTTTTTATTACAGTATGCTATATTTGTTTGTCCATTAGACATCGCAATATGTAGGCATTCCAAAGCTGAAATCTGATATAATTTTCTTTGATTCATGTTAATTTTATGTATCATATTTTCACAACTGTACCGGTAGTCTAAAATATTATTAATAATTAACATATTCTTGTAGTTGATTGCACAATCTGTGTCACCATCTTTCCTTGTGTTGGTTTATTTTGTTTCAAGAAATACCTTCGCAACAAATACCGTCCTTCAAAGCCGACAGACAAGTCCAGATGTGAAGATGTCGTCTTTGTCCATCCTTATGCTAACTTCCTGTCGAGGGCGTGTTGGCAGTGGCTCACCCCTCTCCTGGGGCGGGGCTACAAGACCCCCCTCAAGCTGACTGACCTCGGAACTCTTCCTCAGGTAGACACAACATTGACACAAACTTGCACATTGTCGCTTGTGCTTATTTCTAGGGTTATAGTTTTGATAAGCATTTAGTTCAAATATTGTTAATTTAAGATTGTATTATTCTCAAACTGTATAATATGCTGTTCTTCTGATAAGTGATCTCAATCAACCAGCTGATTATTCTGTCACTGGTGAGTTTCAGAGATAGAGGTCACCCGCTCTGTGAGTCCACGACAGGTCACACATTTACCCCCATGTGGGATTTCTTTAATTCCCCTGGCATAGACACCAGGTGGCAGGACCAGTGGCTCTTAGTGTATCTTCCGAAAGACACAGACAATGTGGGGTGAACAAAATTGTCTTAGCTTCGAAACAGCAGCCGGTGGACTCATGATTAACAGTGCTGTGCTCTAACCACTGCGACACTGCACCCCACTTGTTTCTGTTGGTTTTCTTTTGAGGAAGCCTCCAGTTTGTACAATTATTGATGTCGGTTTTTGTTTCTGAGCTGTCCCGCATAGGCACAAGGAGACACATGTTGGTTATTGTTGTGTTAATCCAGGCTGTTTATTGCAGACGGAATGTGCACATGTTAACTTTGAACACTTGAAGAAGGTTTTTGATAAAGAGCACGTGAGTATTGCTTAACACAAGGCAGCAGATGTCTCTGTGATATGTTAGCAACAGAATGAAGGGACACCTCCTACTTAACACAAGGCAGCAGACATCTTTATGGTATGTTAGCAACAGAGTGAAGGGACACCTCCTACTTAACACAAGGCAGCAGACGTCTTTGTGATATGTTAGCAACAGAGTGAAGGGACACCTCCTACTTAACACAAGGCAGCAGACGTCTTTGTGATATGTTAGCAACATAGTGAAGGGACACCTCCTAGTTAACACAAGGCAGCAGACGTCTTTGTAATATGTTAGCAACAGAGTGAAGGGACATCTACTGTTTTAGTCCCATCTGTCATGTCCTGTGAACAGATGTAAAGAATCAAAACTGTTTTAGTACCATCTGTCATGTCCTGCGAACATATGTAAAGAATCAAAACTGTTTTAGTCCCATCTGTCATGTCCTGCGAACAGATGTAAAGAATCAAAACTGTTTTAGTCCCATCTGTCATGTCCTGCGAACAGATGTAAAGAATCAAAACTGTTTTAGTCCCATCTGTCATGTCCTGTGAACAGACATAAAGAATCAAAACTGTTTTAGTCCCATCTGTCATGTCCTGTGAACAGACATAAAGAATCAAAGTTCTGGTCATGGACAGCAAACGTTATTTCTATAAATACGACAACAACAACAGTCTGTGTTACCCTGGCTCAAAGCGAGTTAGTCCCAATTTACTAATTCTGACTAAGTCCGTTTGATGTCGCCATACATCACACCATCTTCTAAACTCACCTTTTTAAGGCTGCATTCAACAATTATTTGTAGTATCGTGTTTTAGGTTCTGGCCTGCAATGTGCTAATTTCACTTGATTGTTATATTGTATTAATAATTTTTCTTGAGCAGTCTACTTTATCCCATGACCAATAACAATCTTGTGCTATCTTGGTTCGCATTCTTACATTTTTTACCTAGGTTATATTAGCCATTTTTATCAAATATATTATCTATGTAAGTATGATTTATCTAATGTGTACATTATTATTACATTGATCGTGCTAAAGCTGCATTTTATGTCCCTCTGGGGCTGGTTTTAAAGAGTGTTTGACAGCGTACCCTATGAAGGAACTGATACGAACATTTTATGAAGATTATATATCTCGGAACAATAAAAAACCACACAAAAACATTGTAAACAAATGTACGTAACTACGAACTATGAAGATTTTGTGAATTTATTTATCTATAAGTACAGATCTTGCCCCTGTACTTTGGGGATTTCCTTGAATCTCCCTAACTCTGACCCTTATTTGTAGACTGAGAACAAGAATGACCTATCCCTGCTCCGGGTGTTTGTCCGAGCCTATTGGCCAGTCATGTTGGCCGTCCTCCTGCTACAGCTCATGTCTGACCAGTTGGCGTTTGTTGGTCCACTCTGTATTGACCACATTGTCCAGTATGTGATCTCAGAAAGAGAACGGTCAGACAACTCCACCAGCTCTCAGGTCAGTTTTGGGTTCTTTGAAATATGAAGAAATGAAATAGAAAGCTACGTTAACATTTAGAAATTGGCAGTGAACAATACCTGGAAGTGAACAATACCTGGAAGTGAACAATACCTGGAAGTGAACAATACCTGGAAGCTTGCTTTGCTTTTTAAGTGGAATAATAAAAAATGGTGACATTCTGTTATTTGTCTTTCATCCACATTACATCAGGGCACTGGGGTTCATCCACCCCACAGTTGGCTCGTCTGGTTTAATTTTTTCAAAATTCACCCTGCTATTACCTTACTAAGAACAATTGAATTACCCTTTGTAGTTATGTACAACTGTCCACAATGTTACACAAACAGTTCTGTACAATTGTTGACAGCTTCATACGTCTTTTCTTTGATTGTGCAAAGTTACGTCTTATACAAATGCAAGGCACTGTTACTATACGCGTTACTATGACTGCCGGTGTCACGTCACAATCTCAAGAGTTACTGACTGGCAGCAGCAAGTACAAAGGCACAGATGGAGGTTTCTGTAATAATGTTGTGTACCCTGAGACTTGGTAAACCCGAACTACCAGGTTATCGCGCCTGCATGATGGCCATTTTAGCTAGTACAGTCGAGCCTCATTATAATGCAGTGGTCAGAGTCCACGACTTCGGACCGCGCTGTAAGCGAGGCACGTTAGGTGTTCCCATATCTGCCACCAGGGAGATACTAAACAACAGCGATCGCCGCCAGCTGCACCAAGTCCATGAACGCTGTCGAAGCCATGTGTGCTTGCAGCACTGTCTTATACGCCAACATGCAGTTTATGGTATTTATTAAACTTATACTAGCATCAACGTGTATTATTTTTTAAATGTCCCACCCTGTTGATTCTTGAACTGAATAAAACACGTACGTATACCGTCATGGAATAGATCTACAACGATGATGATATACTGGATCAATAGGCCTACGAAAATAAAATAATAACCTGGATCTGAGCAGAAAACGACACTAGGTAGAATTAATAATTGTTTCACTTCGTCTTTCAACCGATCTCGAATGAAGCATAAATTTATTACGCACCACTTAACATTAATTCATCGTTTCATATGCGGATGATGAATTCGTATTTTCGCGCACCGGTAGAGCCTTGGCTTGGGTTAGGAATTTGGCATGTTAGTTTCGCGTTGCGAAAACGATAAAATTTACGGTGTAATGAAAGCATGTAATTTCACCCAAGTGTTATGTTGGTATTGCATACTAAATGCATTTAAAACTGTTTATCTGATTCTTACGCGAGGCGTATTTGTGAATCTCGATTGCAATTTACAAACCGTCGAAGTGATGCCAGCGACAGCGATTGATGTCGGCAACAGTGCAAAACAAACAACACATTGATACATCCATTGATATCGTTCGCCTAATGTTTCTTGAGAATTGTAAAAGCAATTCTAAGTAGGTTTAAGCAGGTTTCCTGTGATTGATTAACCCTTTGTTTTTGATGCACCTCTCAGCAGGTTTCCAATGATTTAGGCCCAACAGAAGTTTTATTTTTATTACTATGTTTGAGGCGTGACTTGTTGGCAGGTCTTGGAGGGCCTCAGTGTCAGAGCGTTCCTTCACAATGGCTACGTTCTCTCCCTGGTCTGCTTCGTAGCCATGATGCTCAAACAAACGTTCTTCCAGTATGCCCTCTTCCTTGCGATGCGTCAGGGGATCAGGTGCAAGGGAGCGCTGCAGGTAGGGATTGGTCCTGGGACAATGTGTCAGGGCACCAGGTGCAAGGGAGTGCTGCAGGTAGGGACTGGTCCCCGGACAATGCTCCCTGCAACAAGTTTCTGAATACCTCACTAATTCAAGTAAATTTGGATGTGCAAAATCCGACAACATTCTACAGTTACAAGTGAGTTAAAAAAATAAAAAAATATCTACCTGTTGAATATCTACCTGTAGAACAGCCTTCCTTGAAATTGCCTCCCCTAAATTAGCTGCCCCATAAATAATTTCTAGTATTTCAGACATGATTTACCTTCAAGATAAGCTTTTTTCCAAGATGTATGTTTGTTAAAAATGCAATGAATATATAAATATATGCCCACACCCCTCCTTTATAGCAACAGTAGATAGGTTACTTTTTACTAAGACACCCAGACATACATTATGATGTATTACTGAGACACCCAGACATACATTATGATGTATTACTAAGACACCCAGACATACATTATGATGTATTACTGATGCACCCAGACATACATTATGATGTATTACTGCGACACCCAGACATACATTATGATGTATTACTAAGACACCCAGACATACATTATGATGTATTACTAAGACACCCAGACATACATTATGATGTATTACTGAGACACCCATACATACATTATGATGTATTACTGAGACACCCAGACATACATTATGATGTATTACTAAGACACCCAGACATACATTATGATGTATTATATTTCTCAACGATGTAATGACACTGAGCAGCAAAGGTTTTATTTATAGATTTTGTCAATAAAAAATAAATGAGCCATATCTATTGAGCTCCTGTACAGATAGGGTTTACTTCTGTGACATAAAAGACATGTTAGCATAATACCACTGGGGGCAATGGATGCATCGTCACCTCCATGTCACCGTGCTGTGTCACTATATTGTACCGTGTCGTTGCAGGCGATGGTGTATGCCAAGTCACTGCGACTGTCACCATGGAGTCTGACAGACGGACAGATAAGTGTGGGTCAGTTGATGAATCACATGTCTGTCGACTCATTCAACATGATCTTCTTCTTCATGTTCTCCACCTTTGGCATCTGTGTCCCTGTCCAGGTGAGTCGACTCTCTTCCATCAGTGTCATGGCTCATAGAATACACCTGTGTCCCCATCCAGGTGAGTCGACTCTCTTCCATCAGTGCCATGGCTCATAGAATACACCTGTGTCCCTGTCCAGGTGAGTCAACTCTCTTCCATCAGTGGCATGGCTCATAGAATACACCTGTGTCCCTGTCCAGGTGAGTCAACTCTCCCATCAGTGCCATGGCTCATAGCATACACCTGTGTCCCTGTCCAGGTGAGTCAACTCTCTTCCATCAGTGCCCTGGCTCATAGAATACACCTGTGTCCCCATCCAGGTGAGTCAACTCTCTTCCATCAGTGCCCTGGCTCACAGAATACACCTGTGTCCCCATCCAGGTGAGTCAACGCTGTAACATCAGTACCATGGCTCATAGAATACACCTGTGTCCCCATCCAGGTGAGTCAACTCTCTTCCATCAGTGCCATGTCTCATAGAATACACCTGTGTCCCCGCCCAGGTGAGTCAACTCTCTTCCATCAGTGCCCTGGCTCACAGAATACACCTGTCAAGTCTGAACTGGAGCTAACTATCAAGTACAGATGTGTCAAGTTTGAACTGGAGCTAACTGTCAAGTGTTTATTGCATACATAAGCTTAGGTGCACCATACACATTACAAGATACTAGTGCTTATTAGTTGACACTTGTTTCTTATGTTACCATGGATACCACAAACAATCTGACTTATTAGTTGACACTTGTTTCTTATGTTACCATGGATACCACAAACAATCTGACTTGGGTCAATTACATTGTATTAATTCCATTTACATTTTTACCTTAAAATGCCACTTCCAATTCCAAAATTCCAATTACAAAATACCAATTCCAGTTATGAATTCCATATAGAAATAACAGTGTGTGAACAGAGCTACTGTAGACATGCTCTATTTTAGAGCTACTTTATTTAATGTATGCACATTATGGTATATAATAGCAAATAATTTTGAATTGTTATCAATTCCAATTACTTTTAAAAACAAAACACCACTGCCCATTCCACTTACAATTCCGGAATTGGAATTGGTGTTTCAATTTGAATTACAATGTAATTGGCCTCAAGTGGACCTCAAGTCTGCCCACAATGCACCTGTGTCGCCCTGTTGCAGCTGATCACTGGCATCTGGTGGTTGTCGGTACAACTAGGGATGTCAGCTCTCGTCATATCAGCCTTTGTTGTTGTCCTCATTCCGGTCGAACTGTGTCTCGCCAAACTGCTCGCCGACAAACAGAAATATGTACTGGTGAGTTCACTCAAGTCTAATTATTTCACTGGTAGGTTGACTGATGCCTACAATTAGACAGTGTTTGATTGATTTGCTTTAGCAGGTTGACTATATATATATATATATATATATGTATGAATAGTCTTTGCACAGTAATTGCAACAATGCTGAATATTTCCCAGAGAAATCAGTTTGGTGTTGGAACAAACGGGCATGCCAGAGGCAGGGACACTCACTACCAGGGACACTTATTACCTTGGACACTCACTACCTGGGACACTCACTACCAGGGACACTTATTTTTCGCGATTGCGAAAAACGGAAGGAATTCATGGAATCGTTGGTTTGAAACAGAATTCACCTTTTCCGAACAGAAATTCCACGATTGCGGAATATGGACAGAATCCACAGAATCAATGTCTTGAAATATAATTTAATGTTTTAATGGAAATTCCAATTTGTACAGATAACGTTAAACAATAATTAAAGGATGGATTGTAGCATGTAACCAGCTTGAAGCCAAACTAACCATGGTGTTCCACCACCATATGCCACCACCATATAGCTCCACCACCATATACCACCACCATACAGCTCCACCACCATATACCACAACCATACACCTCCACCACCATATACCACCACCACCATATACCACCACCATATACCCCCACCATACAGCTCCATCGCCATATACCTATACCATACAGCTCCACCACCATATACATACACCATACAGCTCCACCACCATATACCAC
>SDWI01001518.1:27229-42003 GCA_009193005.1 Lamellibrachia luymesi | reverse complement strand
CACACACACACACACACGACATGCAGCGTATATCAAATAAGCATGCAGGTAGAAACAGGCATATTTATTAAATTCTACTTCCAGTCAGTTGGCCAGTACTGTTGAGTTGTCTTCAGCGTCAGCAGCTCTTACATTGTAGATGGTGTCTGTTAGGCTGGCCACTTTTCACTGCCTGGTGAAGTGATAACGTAACTTGTTGACATCTATGTATGATGGTTAAACATACAGACTGTAAGACACCTTCTCCTGGCTACCTTCAGGAACACTGCCTGTCTCACCAAGTGTCATGAAAAAGCCACAAACACTGCAAGCATTGCTGAATAGAACAGTTCACCAAGTTTACTGATGAGACATTGCTGAATAGAACAGTTCACCAAGTTTACTGATGAGACATATAAGTGTGTTTGCTGATGAGACATTTAAGTGTGTTTGCTTGCAATGCCTGTGTCAAAGACACGTCTGGTTGTAGTCGGTTACCATAATACTGTAGCAACATATAGTACCTTGGTGTTGGACGATCAGATGATGAGGTCAGCTGTACATGATGCAGCCATATAGAAATAGTGCTACTGTAACACTATTGGGAAGAGTATTCAAATATATTTCCATTGATACATCATTTGCTGTTGTCTGCAGATGTGTTGATAAAATCGGCTACTATATGTCCTTACCCCGTCCTTGTGTTAAAGCTTTGTAAGGACACTGCCGGGTAGTTGTACTAAATCACCAAATATGGTTCGTCATAAGCTTCTTAAAAACATTGGCATAAATTCCCTAGGTGGGATTTTGTTGTACTGGCACTGATTTTGTTGTACTAAAATACATGGTCATTTCTATTAGATAGTTTAGATTAGATGATGTCATGTCATAATGATGTCATTCATGCATAATTATATAATGAGTGTCACACCACTGGGAAGAGTATTCAAATACCTTTCCATTGATACTTCACTTGCAATGGTGGGCAAATTTGTTGTTGATAAAATGGACTACTATCTATCCCTTCTCCCGTCCTTACTGTCAAGCCTTGCTAGTGACACTGCATTAAACCACCACAAATACATGAATGCAGCTATACCCAGCTGGCAAACAACTGAATTTCACACGTGTTTCGTAAGCTTCCAAAAAACATTGTGGCATAAATTCCTTACATGGGACTCCGTCATAAGGTTTCGCCTAACTGGCCTATTGACTAAGATGTGGAGTATTTTTATAACATAGTTCAGGTATGATGTCATAATTACGTCATTCATGCATGTGTTAAGTGTAACATCTGTTGGAATAGCATTCAAATACCTTTTCATTGATACCTCATTTGCTATAGTCGGCTGATGTGTGCTAATATAATTGGCTACTATCAATCCCTCCCCCCGTCCTTACTGTCAAGCCCTCCCCCCGTCCTTACTGTCAAGCCCTCCCCCCGTCCTTACTGTCAAGCCCTCCCCCTGTCCTTACTGTCAAGCCCTGCTAATGACACTGGTTGTATTAAACCGCCACAAGTTACACGAATGCACCAATGCCCAGTTGGCAAACTACTGAATTTCACTTGTGTATGTTATAAATTTCCTAAAAAAACATTCTGGCGTAAATTCCCTTGGGGGAGGGTTTCCCATCTGGCCCATGACTTAGGGCTACAAGTCAAGGACTCCCTAGTAGTAGACAGTTCATGCAGTGCATAGCACAACAAGTAGTAGACAGTTCATGCAGTGCATAGCACAACAAGATGCATTTTAAAGTAAGATCCATTTTTACATTAAATGTAGGATTCAGGTTCACATTAAATGTAGGATCCAGGTTTACATTAAATATAGGATCCAGGTTCACATTAAATGTAGGATCCAGTTTCACATTAAATATACGATCCAGGTTCACATTAAATGTAGGATTCAGGTTCACATTAAATGTAGGATCCAGGTTTACATTAAATATAGGATCCAGGTTCACATTAAATGTAGGATCCAGGTTCACATTAAATATACAATCCAGGTTCACATTAAATGTAAGATCCAGGTTCACATTAAATGTAGGATCCAGGTTCACATTAAATATAGGATCCAGGTTCACATTAAATGTAGGATCCAGGTTCACATTAAATACCACCTTTCTGTATTATACAATGTGTAGATATCTAAATGTAGTGTCTATGGACAAGGAAGTTATCAATATGTCAGATCCTTTTATGTTCTATTGGTGCATTTGCCTCCTGATGGTGAATGTTGTGTGTTTTACAGAAATAGTTCCCCCTGACAATTGGCCAGCGACAGGAGAAGTGATGTTTGAGTCTGTGTCACTGTCGTATGACACGACCCTTGACCCCGTTGTCACTGACTTTAATCTTCATATTTGTAGTGGAGAAAAGGTACTGCATTAACATTTGATTTTTTGAGGATTCCTTTGTATTATACATGTAGGGATTTTGCATATAACTACAGTCATGTTTGTCAGAATATTTTTTTAAGTTACCTGTGTTAAATTTTGCCATCAGCTTTGGACATCTGTCTAATGACTCCATATGACAAAACCATTATTTTATTAACACTGGCAGGCTACGTCTTACTTTAAAATGACATTTAAGAACAATTACTTGGTATGTTTTAGTATGTAGTATCTGATACAAATCTGTATAAAACTGAACAATTGTAAGATTTCTTTTGTCCAAACAAAAATGCAGGTTGTTCCAGTCAATAAGATGCTACACTCTACATTGTAAATACAAAGAGTAATATACCATATTCAACATGTTAAGCGTACATGTCCTAATTAAGTGTACATGTCCTAATTAAGTGTACATGTCCTAATTAGCGTACACCCCCTTTTTTAATCAGCAGGATCCAGAATTATTGTAATTTGACTAGTGTGGAACAACTGAAAAGTGTCACCGTCTGGTGGTAAACAGTTGGCACCACTTTTCAGTTGTTCTGCACTAGACATCAAATGTCACCACTAGTGTTAGACAGTTACCTTATTGTCTAGAGAAACAAATGTCACCACTAGTGTTAGACAGTTACCTTATTGTCTAGAGAAACAAATGACACCACTAGTGTTAGACAGTTACGTTATTGTCTAGAGAAACAAATGTCACCATTAGTGTTAAACAGTTACCTTATTGTCTAGAGAAACAAATGTCACCATTAGTGTTAAACAGTTACCTTATTGTCTAGAGAAACAAATGTCACCATTAGTGTTAGACAGTTACCTTATTGTCTAGAGAAACAAATGTCACCATTAGTGTTAGACAGTTACGTTATTGTCTAGAGAAACAAATGTTGGTGTACGCTTATAAGAACAGATTCGTCGACAATGTTTCATGGCCCAATTTTTTTTAAATGTATTGTACTTGTTAGGTCGAATACGGTAATTCTTGCAGCGATATATATGTGCAAGAGAGAATATCACTTTTCAAATGTACACATAGTAAAGTGTACAAAAACAACCCAAGTATCTGTGTTTATTTAAATAAATTGCTAAGTATTTTACTATAAAAGTATAATATGGTATAGGGTAAATAATAAATAAAAATTACAATAGTCCATAGATAATGAAAAAATTTGTGTAAAAGAGCTACTGTAAAATATATATATGGGAATACAAACAAAAGTTCTGGTTTTTACCTACTATTATATGGAATAGGAAAACTAAAAATATGCTCCCTTAACTTCCAGCAACAAATGTTTATGTAATGTGAGAAATAAACACATTATCCAAGCTTCATTCTCATTGCTGCTGTGATGTTCATCAGGTTGGCCTGTGTGGACGGACGGGCAGCGGCAAGTCTTCCATAACTCTCAGTCTCTTCCGCATCAATCACATCTGTGCTGGACGGATCCTCATTGACGGCCTCGACATCAGCAGCATCAGTCTACACACCCTCAGGTCACGGGTGACAGTCATACCTCAGGACCCGGTCCTCTTCTCTGGCACTCTCAGGTAATTTTTTGATGTCATACCTCAGGACCCAGTCCTCTTCTCTGGCACTGTCAGGTAACTCTTTGATGTCATACCTCAGGACCTGGTCCTCTTATCTGGCACTGTCAGGTAACTTTTTGATGTCATACCTCAGGACCCGGTCCTCTTCTCTGGCACTCTCACGTAATTCTTTGATTTCATACCTCAGGACCTTGTCCTCTTCTCTGGCACTGTCAGGTAACTCTTTGATGTCATACCTCTTCTCTTGCACTCTCAGCCCTCTTCTCCGGCTGTCTTAAGGATAGCTATTGTGTACATGTACAGTGTGGGTGTAGACGTATTACTGTGGTTATTGAACTGATATAGAAAGTTTTTTGGTTCAACGAACAGTGATGGTCTGACCTTGTATGTCTGCAGATTCAACTTGGATGCAGAGGGCATGAAGGATGACAGCGCCCTCTGGCAGGTGTTAGAGGTAGTTCAGATGAAAGCAACAGTCTCAGAGCTTCCAAAAAAACTCGGTTCGTTTTTAATTCCAATGTTGCTGCCAAGTAGAATGTTCCTGTGATTGATGACATTGTCATGTTGTCTATTTTACTTGTGTTGTAGAAACAATTGTCACATATTAGTCTCTCCATGGTGAGCTTGGGGTAGGGGAACAAACAGTCGAGCTGTGGACCATGTCAGTGTGTGAGCGGTGGACCGTGTCAGTGTGTTGGCTGTGAGCTGTGGACCATGGCAGTGTGTTGGCTGTGAGCTTTGAACCACGTCATTGTGTTGGCTGTGAGCAGTGGACTGTGTCAGTGTGTTGGCTGTGAGCTGTGGACCATGGCAGTGTGTTGGCTGTGAGCTGTGGACCATGGCAGTGTGTTGGCTGTGAGCTGTGGACCACGTCAGTGTGTTGGCTGTGAGTGGTGGACCATGTCAGTGTGTTGGCTGTGAGCTGTGGATCAAGTCAGTGTGTTAGCTGTGAGCTGTGGACCATGTCAGTGTGTGAGCAGTGAACCGTGTCAGTGTGTTGGCTGTGAGCTGTGGACCATGTCAGTGTGTTGGCTGTAAGCTGTAGACCTTGACATTGTGTTGGCTCTTAGCTGTGGACAGTGACAGTGTATTGGCTGTGGGCTGCAGACCATAGCAGTGTGTTGGCTGCGAGCTGTGGACCATTTCAGTGTGTGAGCTGTGGATCATGTCAGTGTGTTGGCTGTGAGTTGTGACAGGATGTTTGTTGTAGAACACTGGCAGTGTCACTGGCAGTGGCTGAGCTGAAGAAATAATTTTTTTTGGTGCTGCTCAGACAAATGTGATTATTTGTAATGATATATGAACCCCCCATGCATGCACGCACGCACGCACGCACGCACGCACGCACGCACGCACGCACGCACGCACACACACAGGGAGATGTGTACACATTATGTAAGTCCTGTGTCTGTTCATTGCAGATTCAATAGTGAGCGAAGGAGGGGAGAACTTCAGTGTTGGACAGAGACAGGTGAGACTCCCGGAATACAGGAATAACACAAGAATAATACTATCACAAGAATAACACAGGAATAATTCACTAATAACACAGCAATGACACAGAAATAACACAGGAACAGTACATGACAAAACAGGAACTACACTTATGCAACACAAGAATAACTATAGAACAGCACAATAATAACAATAGAACAACACAAGAATATAAAAGAACAACACAAGAATAACAATAGAACAACACAAGAGTAAAAAAGAACAGCACAAGAATAACAATATAATAGCACAAGAATAAAAATAGAACAACACAAGAATAACAATAGAACAACACAAGAATAACAAGAGAACAACACAAGAATAACAATAGAACAACACAAGAATAACAAAAGAACAGCATAAGAATAATAACAGAACAACATAAGAATAACAAAAGAACAACACAAGAATAACAATAGAACAACACAAGAATAATAATAGAACAACACAAGAATAACAAAAGAACAACACAAGAATAACAGAACAACACAAAAATAACAAAAGAACAGCATGAAACACTGCAGGCAGCAGTTATTACCAATATTCTGTACAGTGTTTTTTAAATAAATATTTGGTGGTCCCTTGTTCTGGTAATGACTTGTGAGTCCCTGTTCATGATTACATTTAATGATTCTGGTTTGTTGTGCCTGTGAGCTCAGGTTCCTGAGCATATAGGTGCTTTAGAAGTTCATTATTATTTTCAAAGGTAAACATTTTGTTATATATAAAATATAAGATATATGAAAAACGATTGTGATAAGGAGAGAGAGAGAGGGGGGGAAGGAGAGGAGGAGGGGGAGGGAGAGGGGGAAGGAGAGACAGAGAGAGTACAAGTGAAGTACTTATTAAGCACTTTCAACCAACAGTTAATTAACACATACCTAGTACCTATTTAATGATACCAAACATAATTTTCTAGTATGAATATATAACTTTATTTTTGTTACATATACAGTTTAGCATATTTACAATACTAGTTAAGTTGCTGATTAAACAAATAGAAATGCAACCATGGAGATCGTCTAGAACCCCTCGGGGCTTATGCCGAAGACACCCCAGAGCAATAAATCAACATATTTATGTTTCCTTAAGCCAAAAACATACTAAGCAAGATTTTTGCAAGTGAACTACAATGTAATGTACAGTGATTTTAGAACTACTGTCCAATGTTTGTGCAATAAATAACATTAAAGTTAATGTGACATATAGTTGTTAAGCTTGTCACTATGCACAGTTATGTGTGCTGTACATATGGAGTACCTCACACAGTTATATGTGCTGTACATATGGAGTACCTCACACAGTTATATGTGCTGTACACATGGAGTACCTCACACAGTTATATGTGCTGTACACATGGAGTACCTCACACAGTTATATGTGCTGTACACATGGAGTACCTCACACAGAATATTTTTGTGGTAAAAATAAAATTAACATAATAAAGATATTATAGCAAGAGTGAGCCAAAAATGTTGCTTAAATATCAACATAAAATTTTTACTTTTAATGTTATGACCAAATCATACACTAATACCCTAACTAATTATTGCACACGTACATATAACTTCATGGACAATTGAAAAAAAGGAATTATAAGCAATATTGTTTGTTTCCTTTGCTTTACTGTATGTGTGTGCATCAAGCGTGCATCAAGCGTTATGCGTACGTATGTGCGAGTGACTGTATTCTTCAATAATTGTATGTATATGAAATATATCATGAGATACAATAAATATTATTATATTATTACTTATTATGGTTTTAATTGACAGCTTCTGTGCATTGCGCGTGCGATGATGCGCGACTGCCGTCTGCTGATACTTGACGAAGCGACTGCCTCTGTTGACCTCAAGACTGACCAGGTTATCCAAGAGGTGCTACGGACACACTTCAGTCACATCACTGTGGTCATCATTGCTGTGAGTTGGTCACTTTTCATTGATACGCAGCTAGATTTTGTATGATTAAAATGCCTAAATTCTCTGACGTTTTGGTTCTCAAAGTCCGTGTAAATTAACAAAGTTAGTGTGTTGTATTTTTATCGTTATTGTTGTAGCATATATGTTAATCGTAGTTATAGGACAGTGTTAATTGAAGTTATAGGACAGTGTTAATTGAAGTTATAGGACTGTTAATTGTAGTTATAGGAGAGTGTTAATTGTAGTTATAGGACAGTGTTAATTGAAGTTATAGAACAGTGTTACTTGTAGTTGTAGGACAGTGTTAATTGTAGTTATAGGACAGTGTTACTTGTAGTTGTAGGACAGTGTTAATTGTAGTTATAGAACAGTGTTACTTGTAGTTATAGGACAGTGTTAATTGAAGTTGTAGAACAGTGTTACTTGTAGTTATAGGACAGTGTTAATTGTAGTTATAGAACAGTGTTACTTGTAGTTACAGGACAGTGTTAATTGAAGTTATAGAACAGTGTTACTTGTAGTTGTAGGACAGTGTTAATTGTAGTTATAGGACAGTGTTACTTGTAGTTGTAGGACAGTGTTACTTGTAGTTACAGGACAGTGTTAATTGAAGTTATAGAACAGTGTTACTTGTAGTTGTAGAACAGTGTTAATTGTAGTTATAGGACAGTGTTACTTGTAGTTGTAGGACAGTGTTAATTGTAGTTATAGAACAGTGTTAATTGTAGTTATAGGAAAGTGTTAATTGTAGTTATAGGACAGTATTAATTGTAGTTATAGGACAGTGTTGATTGAAGTTATAGGACATTGTTAATTGTAGTTATAGGACAGTGTTAATTGTAGTTATAGGACAGTGTTAATTGTAGTTATAAGACTGTTTCTTGTAGTTATAGGACAGTGTTACTTGTAGTTGTATGACAGTGTTAATTGTAGTTATAGGACAGTGTTAATTGAAGTTGTATGACAGTGTTAATTGTAGTTGTAGGACAGTGTTAATTGTAGTTATAGGACAGTGTTAATTGAAGTTGTATGACAGTGTTAATTATAGTTATAGGACAGTGTTAATTGTAGTTATAGGACAGTGTTAATTGTAGTTATAGGACAGTGTTAATTGTAGTTATAGGACAGTATTAATTGTAGTTATAGGACAGTGTTACTTGTAGTTATAGGACCGTGTTACTTGTAGTTGTAGGACAGTGTTAATTGTAGTTGTAGGACAGTGTTACTTGTAGTTGTAGGACAGTGTTAATTATGTGACGTGTCTCATGGTTTCAACAGTTGATACTGGTCTCTCTCTCTGAAGTACAGTTTTGATGACGTCATTATGTTATATGATGGCTTTACCATATCTGCATTTTATGTAATGAAACATTAGTTACATCGAATCCTTTCTTTAAATTCTATGGTTGCTGGTACATTAACTTTAATTATAGTTGATGGATCTCCATACCTTTAGGTTGATGCCATCAAAATTATGAGTATTACGTTTATGTAAAAAATTTACTTGGGAGTTTACTAGTTTGATTTATCTGGTTACCAGCCCAATTAATTTATACTTCTCTGGTAGCTATGTCATATATATGTATGTATGTATGTACATGCCTACATACATATGTACATACATCTTGTATTTTTATTTATTTCAGTGTAAGCCATTTACATTAATTAAATTAATTAAGTAAAATCTCATACTATTGAAAATGTATTAAGAATCAGTGTGAAACCCATTGGAACTTTGAGACAAAAAAGTATTAGTATATATGAGTTAGTGTCCCCATAAAGTACTTATCTGCAGAAGTAATGTGACAGTTGTATTTGCAGCATCGAGTATCAAGTATACTGACGTGTGACAAGGTCGTTGTCCTGCACAGCGGGAAGGTCATTGAAGCGGACACGCCCTACAACCTGAGGATGAGAGAGAGTGTGTTTGCTTCAATGGTCAATCAAGTCGACTGACCAATCCACATGACCTCAACGTTTAAAGTTCCGTGGTGTCTTCAGGTGTCAGGTGTCACTAAAAACTTAAAAGTTCCTCCTCAGTTTATTTTTTGTTCCTTCTTTCAGGTTCTTTTTGCAAGAACATTTCGTCTATTTATTATAAATTTTGTATCCACTACGTGTCCTGCTAGCTTGTTATTTTGTTTTGATGCTTCAGTCAAAATCCGGCAAACAATGAAAAAATTGAGGGGGGGTTTAATTTGTGATGGTCTAATTCAATTGAGGGGGGTGTTAATTTGTGATGGGCTAAATCAATTTGGGGGATTTAATTTGTGATGGGCTAAATCGGTTGGGGGGTAATCATCAGTAGAATTTGAATCTACTGACTCGTGGTTTTTCATAATGATATGTGGCCAGTATAGACCAAAAACAAATGACAAAGGCTATGTAATTAAAATAATTTATGTGTACAGAGTCTACACACCCTCAGGAACAGTCTTGTTTTATACGTGTCGTGTAAGTATTTTTTTTACACTTAATGTGACAGGCTAAAGGCAATACTTGTATTACCATATGTCAGCAGCCCTTCAAAGAGATCATTACCATATGTCAGCAGCCCTTCAAAGAGATCATTACCATATTGTCAACAGATATTACTAACATGTCAAATGAAGTTCAACTCATTTGCATATTGATAACCATGTGTAAACCATGTGTAAGGGGGGGAGTCTTGTACCAAAATGTGCAATTACTTTCTTTTTCTTTGTATACATTGTTCACATGTGAATATATTTTAGTTCCACAAATGCGTGTCCCAATGGTTGCGAAGAATACAAACAATTTGTTTCTAAAAACTTATTTAACATTATTATTGATAATTACCCATATTGATCACACACAATACAATGTCATAAACCAGGGGTTCCCAAACTTTTTCCTTGAGGCCCCCCATGGGGCTGCTAAAGCCACTGAGGCCCAATGTATTGCAAAAAATGATCGATACAATTGAAGATGTGCATTTTTGTGAAATAAAAATATATTATATATAATTTTCAAAATCTTTCTCAGTTGCCCGGGAAAAGCAGCACATTTAATTAAATTTGTGTGGTCTGATCACCCTAATGGGTTAAAGGATTTCTTTTTGCACACAATTAACGGTGACATTGCGTTGTCCCTAGGGACCACCTCAAACCATCCCGCGGCCCACCCGAGGGCTGCGGACCACAGTGTGGGAATCCCTGTCATAAACAACTGGTAAAAATGCTAGCTGTTAGGATTAAAACGTTTCCATGGGTCGTTACACAAATGCACATCTTGCATATTTTGGCACCCGACTCNCCCCCATCACCCCATCACCCTCGATTCCCCCATCACTCCTGTCAACCCCATTTATGCATTTCACAGGTGCCAGACTATAACAGTACACCAATATGCCAAAAATGCATGGCTGCTAATATGCAAATGAGTTGAATGTTATAATTTTGCCTTCATTTAACACAAATAAAATATGTTGAAAATGTTGTAATGATCTGCTGAAGGGTTGAGAAGATTTTGGTATACAAGTATTATCGAATAGCCTGTCCCCTTAATAAATTATCTGCTAAAAAGCTTATATAAATGTGGTGCATGTTTAATTTTTTTGGTGAGAAAAGATGACTAATTTCATCAAATGCTTCATGTAAATGTTATAATATTAAATATAATTTTTATTAAAGATATGGTGATATGGTTTGCCAGTGATGTTTGCAGGGATATTCCAGTGTTATGTTATTGTGTATTGATACATTTTATAAAGTGGTTGTTTATAAGGCAAACTGTTTATAATATCAGTATATCGTAGATGCAACTATTCAGGACAGTTAATGTTGAAACATTGATAGATGCAGTGATTCACTTAGTTGATTGATATAACATTCAGATGATTCTACAGTGACTACTGGGTACGATCCACATTATGTGAACAGTTAGAATCTTCACCTGGTTTTATAGGGATATCATCTGAACATTTAAACTCCTGTCTAATCTTACCAATTTAAGTTGCAATACAATAGTTAATCATGAACAAAATTAAAAGTTTGTTAATTTAATTTTTTTTACTTTAAATAAGCAGAGCATGCATGCACATTTATTAGCCATGCACATTTCAACGTCATTGTTACCCAGTGTGGAGGACCTCGGTAATCATCTCAGGTATCCTAAGGCTGTGTCTCGACTTGGTATTTAAACTGAGGTCACAAAATCACCTTTCTTCCACTTAGTATAAATGTTCTTCTGCAGATATTGAAAGCTACCTCAAACTGTATTAAACTAGTGAGTAAAACTCTGGATTCAGATCTTAGTGGAATTTTCCACACCATTTATTTGCAGCTCTAATGTTACTTATATTCTATAATGACAGTTAGCATTAGCGTCTAATGACAGTTAGCATGTCTGTATACTTATAGTCTTGTATTGTGATGTTACTTATATTCTATAATGACAGTTAGTATGTCTGTATACTAATAGTCTTGTGTTGTCACAACTGTGTCATGATACTATAATATTGTGATGGTGTGTTGTCATCTTTGTGATGATTGTTTCGGTTGTTAAATATTTACTGTAACAACAAAGTTGCACTATTTTTGATGCCGTGCATATAAGAAAGTCAGGGCTCTTTTTAATATTTTTCTTGTACTTTTTCTTTAATATGTAAACTATTATGCAGAAAAATAATTTACTAAAATATTTTTGCACATATTTTTTTAGGTTGCTGAATATTCAATGAATTATTGTATACATAAATTGAGTATGAAGCCTATTGTTGTATGTGCCGTGGCATTTGGCTATTAAAAAGTCAGATTTACTCTGTAAAAATGGGTGTTTCTGATATGTATTTTACACAGTTCTTTCACTAAAGCTTCTTCGTGTCATCTAACCAGTTATAGTATTTTAAACTTAGAAAACATAGTAGGCCAACTATCAATGACAATATCTTCATAACCATTGAACAGTAAAAAAACTAAAATTTTGTCTTAACTACCTGAATTCTCGTGTTGTCAACCCACGTTTCTTATGGCGAATAATTCATGTTATTAATATACCAAATGAATTATTATGGATTAAAATATACGTCATTTCAAGAATAGCAGCTTCATAAGTATACAAACGCACCAAAACATATTCCTTTAAGTTGAATTCATTTAATAGTATTCCTTCTCTTAAATTGTCCGAATTTTTCAAAAACATTGATGTCAAAGAATTAAATTATTGATGGGATTAAAACATAATCTAGTATTATCTACTTGCTATACTTCTGTGTACAGAAGTATATATAAGTCAAGGCAACACCTATGAAGCTGAAGCTTGATATAAATGCATCAAAGGCTAATGAAAAACAGCTAGAAAAAGAAAAAGAAAAAAGGCAGGCGGAGTAATTTTATAAAGCGGGATTTTAATCAGGGACGTATACAATGAAACTATAATTATTGTGTGCATCATGTGAGATTGCACCAGAGCTAGGTTGCACATCACACACTTATATACATAATACGCGTGTGCTTAGCGCGCCTGTTGTGCGTATGGCCAGTGGAATAGGCTACCATGGCAATCGCAAGGTGGCAGCACCATTATTAAAACGAATCCTGTCACTCCATGGCAAGATTGCATAAAATTATGATTGTACGCTGCAAACATTCGTAAGCAGGTTTTACGTTGTCCTTGTACTATGCTAACGCATTATTAATTATGTACAAGTGAGTGTAATTTTTGACGGATCAAGTCGACTTGAAGGCGCACTCCCAGTATATACCAAAATTGTACAATTCGCCATTCTGTTATACCAGCAATGCCAATGCACTGTTAGCGAAGCATGGCATTTCTTTAATGTACCAGAATTGCACAATTCTGGTATACAAGAAACGGTCGTTTACTGATCTCGTTATATATATCGTTACTTATCTCGTTTTATATATATCGTTTACTGATCTCGTTATATATATATATATATTTATGTGGGACAATGCTACTTGCTAATGTTATTGACTTGGAATCGTGGCTAGTTTGCTGAAGACAAAAGTACTAGTAAGATGTATGTTTGTATACGAGCTTTTATAGTAAGCCAACTGATTAGAAGAATACAATATGCATATATAACATAAAACAACATCATCAAATCTAGGTAATTGAAAATTTACCAACTAACAGCAAAGGTGGGGGAACCGACCACACCAGGCCAATTCTGTAATGGCCAATTTCAGAATGGCTCCCCCACCATATATATGTATGTATGTATGTATGTATGTATGTATGTATGTATGTATGTATGTATGTATGTATGTATGTATGTATGTATGTATGTATGTATATCTATATATATATATATATATATAAATATATATAAGTCATGGGGATATCCATTTAAAATAAAGCGTTTTAGGCTGATTGCAGCGCTAAGATAACACTTCAATTGCATAAGTAACATTGCGTGTAGTTGTGAGCGATATTGCGGGGAAGACATGCAGTAGCATAATATCACTCTCATTACACGCTCACCGAAAAAATATTCTAATACTGCATATAGTTTAATTCAAACAAAATAAAACTAATACAACAAACAACAACTGAAGACATCCGTGAGTTAAATTAATTGCATAATTCAACAATCTGCAGCACAATTGACATATCCAATTACGCAAAATTATATAAATTACACTTAATTTTTTATTTAAGTTATAATTACAATCATAATTTTTCAAATAAGTTGCAATTACACCGTTTCAGTTACAATTACATTATGCGGAACCAAATATATTCAGCATTTGTTAATTATATATGTTTGCACGTTTTGATGAATTTCAATATTTTATACACAATTGATCAACAAATATAACGGTAATGTTTAAAATGTTGTTGAATTGTGACTTTGAATTATACTAAATAAAAAGACATCCGTTTAAAACATATTTTTATTATATAAATTATATACATGCCTGTACGTTAGAAACAATAACAACATCCAGTCAATCGATCATTTATCAGACTTTTGAGTGCATTTTAAACAATGTCCTTGTTGGTTCACATCCTGTGTACTAATACTAATTATAGGGTATGATGTGTTTACTTTGAGGATTGTACCTCCTGCTCTAAGCTAACATTCTTAATTGGTCTGCCAATTGCTTTGTGTGAGTTGGATATTGGGGAGAGGCCAAGTGATGTGAATGGTCCTTGCCACCTGACCAGTCCACCACAACACAAGGGGTGTAATTGGCTTGCTAATTCTGCAATGTTTCACTGAGCTGATATTTTCTGAAGCAATATCAGGCTACAGGTTTTTCCATGTTGTTTTAATACCAGCCTTAATACCAGCTTAGCCATTGTCTGACAATGTATGTGCATTGCTTATTGCTTTCTGGCTGTTACCAATTGACACACACACACACACACACACACACACACACACACACAAACACACACACACACACACACACACACACACACACACACACACACACACAC
>SDWI01001518.1:0-21390 GCA_009193005.1 Lamellibrachia luymesi | reverse complement strand
TATATATATATATATATATATATATATATAAGCAGTGAATAACCTGAACCACATTTATCCTAAGAAGCACTTCTAGTGACCATAAAATTATGCATTAACGTGACCCATATTAAACCAACTGCCTAGCTCGTATCGAGCACAAATGCAATAGCTTGTCCTATATTTATAATAAAAATCGCCTCTAGTGACCATATATGCATTAACTTTATCGATATTTTCACCAAGAAGCTCCTTCTAGCGGGCACAAACTTTCATACTACAAAGTTTCTTATAACAATCTCTCGGGTGAAAAACAGGTCAAATTAATGTTCAGTGACATAGACAAATTATAATATACTTTAAATTAAATGGAGAATAGGCGAATGACTTACCACACATGGTCGACAGAGTTGGAGGTCTATCAATCCAGACTTATTCGGTTACTAACGAGGCTGCCCATGGCGGCTGCCTCCTGATAAGAAAACCAACATGACTCGAACTAAATACATTGTTCCCGGAATAAATATGGGCGATAGAATGACCAGAAATGGCGGATATTTTATTACAAAATGTATCTATTCATTAGAAAAACACGAGGTGTATCAGTTGAATCAACTTGCAATGGCATTCTAGAACATTCGCGAAAACTTTAGATTCAGTTTTTTTAGGGTGGCGCCCTCGAGTGGAATAACTAATTATGGTTAAATTAGCGCCATTTAGTGAAAAAAATTGGTGGGTAGGGATAATGACCAAATTATTTTAGGGGTCCACACGAAATTGAAGTTAGGTTCCGGAAAATTGCATTACCAACCTCCGGTCAAAACAAAGTTTTTTGAAAAGTATGTTTTGTAAAGTTTGTTTTTGTAAACTTTACGTTTTGAAGTGTTTAGAAATTTTCATTTTGTAAAGTTTATATTTTTTACAAGTTCGTTTTGCGAAGTTTATGTTTTGTAATATTTACATTTTGTAGTTTTGTAATTTTTTTTTTATTTTATAAACTGTGTTTTTTTTAAAGTTTGTTTTCTAAAGTTTTTGTAAAGTTCATATTTTGTGAAGTTTTGTAGTCTATGTTTTTTTCAAAGTTTACATTTGGTTATTTGGTCGCTTTGATGTTTCTTCTGTTTTGCTGTTTCACTGTTTTACCACTTCGCTACTTTGTTGTTTCACTGTTTCTGTTCTGCTATTTCGTTGTCTCGCCACTGCTGTTTCTCTTGTTTTGTTGTTGTCTCACATTCGTGACATTTGTTATAAGTGGAATTGGAGCTGGAATTGGTCCTGACTCCACCGACCACCCCCAGAGTATTTTTGATTCCCAGTGATATAGCCGATTTAGGAAGCTGGATGTTGCGCATGCGCAACATGGAAACACGTGTTGGGTGACAATTGATGCGCTGGGGCGCTTTTTGTGAAAAATAGTTTGTTCCAAAACTGTCCACTAGGGCAATTCGTTAGTACGGTCACAATGCACCAAGTGTCGTGCTCGAATTGGTTCGGTTACTAGGCACTAGGGGCGCTGTTCCAATGTAGGGCACGTGAAATTGTGAAATGTGAACTTAATACATTTATATTATGTGACATGAGTGCCTTGGAGCAGGAATATTCACAGGTTTGTTTATAGAAGCTATTGGCTGTGAAATAGTGCATTTTTGGAGAGTTTAACTGGCGGAGGGATTTATGGGAATTTTTCAGCTATGGGCCACGTGGGCGCATTAATACACGGCTATTTTTGTAACGTGGGGGCATTTTAAAAGAGCTGGAGGTATGTGATTTTGATAAAGGTTGGTGAGCATGTCAATGAGATGATGGCAGTTGCTGCACATTTATTTCAGAATTTTTGATGGTCAGGTTTTCTTATAATCAGACAAAACGTTAACATTGCCACCAATGCAATTCTCTACTGTGGTCTGACTCCAAATAGAGTGTCATGGCAACGGAAACAGAAAACATGGATGTTGATTTTGGTAAAAAGTACACCGTACAATTACAAGAAAAGGTGATATTGTATGCCAGTGGGCAGAGTCAGTTGTGGACAGGGTGCAGAAAAGGAAAATTCAGTGACTATGGTGTGATTAATTGCCGTTTTGAGTGTGGCTACAGAACGGTTACAGCGCATCGTTTAAGTTATATGCTTGAATACAAGATGACACGTGTTGAACTTGGCTTAGATGCTAGTCATCTTTGTCATAACAGCCTGTGTCTGACAGCAAGTCATATCTCTATGGAGCCACATTCAATAAACAACAACAGGCAATATTGTGTTAGTCAAGATGTATGCTTTGGTCATGCACCATTTCCAAAGTGCATGCTGCAATTCAAGGTATTTCAATGCAATAGTAAAACTTAAATTTTTCGATATGTGTTGAATCCTTCAGTTTGTTCAAAGTGTCGTCTGCTGTAATCAATCTTATGCATTTGTGTCTGTCAGCCCATGCTGAGTGATGTCGTCGAAGGTCGATTGATGTATAGCTCACAAGATGGCAACATGTGCCAGTCATGGTCCATTGTCTGTTGGTGGTTTCTTGTATTGTGGTTGCAGGTCTATGAGTAATGAAACTAGAAAGTAGAAAGTTCACATTTGTTAGAAGTGTTCTGTTTTCTGTTTGTTAAAAAATCTACACTCTTCTTTCTGTTGGCATAACTGTGATCAGCAGACTTTCGTGATCGCAATGAATAAGGATGATCTTCCCTGTTTGCAGTTGGCAGTGTTGTCTTTCTGCGACGACTCCTTGTGACCACTGGCTTAACTACTGCTGCTGGCGTTTCTGAAGCTGGCCTTTCCTTCCCTTTACGAGTAGCTGATTTTGGATCAAGCTGACACTTCAGGTATCGATCTTCTGGACGGCGGTTTCTTTTTGATTCCAAGTAGTTCTGCATGCGCTTTAACTTGGTATAACGGATATGCAGACGCACCGATGATCGACGTTTGTATTGTCTCTGGTATTCCACCTCATGCTGGATTTGCTTGACGACCTGTCCACCTCTCGTCGTAATAGGACAATGTACATTCTCCAACTTGCGCAGCATTGAATTCCCCGCTCCATAATTTATGCGATCAATCACTGAACTCGCTCGTCCATGTGCATTTCTACTGAATTTAACATTCTTCGGCAATGAAGCACTGAATGATCGGTTAATGGATTCATTCTTGTCAGTTGTAAGTCTGTGTCGTGTCATATGGAGTGCTGAATTTCCCAGTCGCATTTCTATTAATCCTTCAAGTGTTGCTCGGTCTTCATCTGTCATATTGAGTCGTGTCAGGCCACATGCCTTCAAATGCTGTGACCTTTTCAACCAGTTGTTTCGCTTACCTCCACGACAGATAATTCCATGTCAGTTCTGACATGAGCCAGAATAACAGTCCAGTGTTGCTTGCATTATCTTTGGCATCTTAGTAGTTATCATTCTAATGTCACCAGCATAAAGTGTGTGCATATTTGTGTAGATTTTCTGGCATCGTGTTCTTACGTCCTCTGCAAACATTTTCTTGTTTTCAGCTCTTACCATGGCATTCTCTCCCGGGAACACTCTGGATGAGAAAGATGCTCTCATGATATGTCGGAACTGTGTCTGACCGAGATGTGTTGTGTCAGCCTGCCGTTCTGCCGCGACTGTTGGCATGGCATCCTGTAACCCATGAAATGCTTTCGCATCACCGTCTGTTGCAACGAATTTTAGTCCGACCTGTTACTGGGCAAAGCGCACTCCGATTTGACGGCCTATTTCATATTCTGATATTGGATCGACCACACGAATCGTGGCTGTACATCCTTGATGGCCTGGGCACGACACATTTTGACCTTGACTGCGAAGTGATGAGCCTAGTTTGCATAGCATGTTCTCCATGCGAAAACCTACAAACTCATGCTTGTCCGTCTGTCATTCAATCGCGGTTCCCACTGCTTGACTTGCACTCTGTCCACAACCGTAGCTGTTTCTCAGGGATGTTGAGTTGTACCTCACATCCATGCTTATATTGATTAGTGTGTTTGCTGGAAGACCACGCAGAACATTTATCTCTCTGGTTTTTTCCCTCTTCTGCTGTAGGTCATCAGTCGTGGACTGAGAAGTAATTGTGGCAACCCGGTTGGATGTCCTTAGCATCCCGCTTCGACTTGGGGGAGGTGTGTTTGTTGTGGTCATAATGTGTCGCAACTTTGTGTTTCCCATCGTTGTATCTTGTAGTCCTACATAGATGGCTACATTTGGAGCACACGGTTTCTGACCACGACTACGCGTGATTACTTCGGAATACAGCTTGTACATACGTGACTTGTAGTGACAGGCTGTACAGGACAATGACTGTGGCCAACACAAACCAAAATGTACTTCGAAGTGTGGAAGAATACATGTGTCCTCTCTGCTAACATGCTTTTTAAAGCAATCATTCCACACTGCTGCATTTTTTTCCACACTAAGTAGACGCATTTCAGAAACTGCATGAGTATCTGTCTGTACGTCAGCTTGAAGATAGATGCCTGTTAGGCCAGGGCATTGATCAAGCTGTGGCCGTAGAATTTTGCTCGTGCCTGGCCGGCCCTCTGCGTCGGAAACTGCCAGCAATCCTGAAGGAGTGGTTTTCACAACTCTGTCAAAGTCATCCTGGCTTAGCCGTGGCAACCAAACCGCACTGCTAACTCCACTGGGTTCCTGTTGGATTGCTGCATCTGATGGTTTGTGGTAACAGTGGCCGGTCTTGATGCCGCCAATCTTCATCTTAAGTCCACCAGCAGGTGGACATTTCTCCTCACTCTTTCTACTACTACTACTACTATCATGTGTTGTCTCCTCCATTTTAAAATCCCAGGTAAATCCAAGTAAAATTACTAATGAAAGTGACAAAACCGTTATCTGAATGCAAAGACGTCTAATCCACCTGAGAAACCAGATGACAGTGACAGGAGACCAGTATATTGGGGGGGGTGGGGACATCTTCAAACTAGTGCAGCCTCCCTCTGATAAGTTACATCAAAGCAGAACAAGTCACATTATAATATAATTACTTAGCAGTCAACTTTTGTTTATTTCAGTTAATTAGACACAGTCACCTTTACTCAAGTCCATGTGATGAGTTGAGAAAATCCTGGACAGGCCTAGCTGTTATCTGATATGGCCTAGTGAGTTGACCTAACTGTTCCACAGGGAAGGTGAGTTGTTTCTGAGGACTCCACTAAGTAGGTTATGTAATGTTATGCAATTCAACAAGTTAAGATGTCAGGCTTTTCAGTAATCCACACTCAAATGTGATATTTGGGTCTGTTTACATAGGTGTATTGTGGCAATAGGTAAAAAAATTATTATAATTTTCAGTATGGAATAACAACTGGCTATATAGAATTTGATTACAGAACACATGCTGGACTATTAAAAAAAATGATGTTACAAGTTCATTCGAGCGAGCTGAAAAAGTGAATGTATTCGAGTGTCGTACTAGTATACAGACTGTCTCAAGCTGAAGTAGCTCATATATGTGTGTTCTGCCCAATACAGGTGGTGGTTCCTTGTACATGTAAGCAACTCTAACAACTAGGTAGGACATAGATTTTTTACATGAATGCATGATTTTCATTTACCTTTATTAACAGGCTAAATAATTTTTTTTTCGGAACAATTACCATTTTTATTTGGGGTAAGACCACAGTTGACCTTCCTGTTTACAGTTTCACACGAATGTAGGGCACGTGAAATTGGGAACTTAATAAATTCATATTATGTGACATGAGTGACTTTGAGCAGGAATATTAACATGTTTGTTTATAGTAGCTATTGGCTGTGAAATAGTGCATTTTTTTGAGAGTTTAACTGGCGGAGGGATTTATGGGAATTTTTCTGCTATGGGCCACGTGGGCGCATGAATACACGGCTATTTTTGTAAATATTGACGGGCGTCGCACGTGGGGGCGATTTAAAAGAGCTGGAGGTATGTGATTTTGATAAAAGTTGGTGAGCACGTCAATGAGATGAAGGCAGTTGCTGCACATTTATTTCAGAATTTTTGATGGTCAGGTTTTCTTATAATCAGACAAAACGTTAACATTGCCACCAATGCAATTCTCTACTGTGGTCTGACTCCTTATAAGGGACCTCTACTCTACTGACGCCAACGGCCTAACTGAGGCTCTGGCAACATGTCATCATTATCAACATTGGCTACATAATATAAGAAATGGGTGCACTGAAGAAATGTCTTATTTCTATATCCCAATACAAATACATAATATTATATTAATCTGAAAACGTGTACACTGGAAGTAACAAATGTGATTTCAACTACATTCAATTCAAGACTCACAAAACCGGTAATTGGAAATAAAATGAAAATAATATGTAAGTTGCTCATCCACTCTTTATTGTGAAAGTGACAATCCAAGCCTTCTCCCGACTGAACCAGTGTGACAACATAAACCTCCAGTAAGTACACTACAGCATAACAAGTAAACACGTAATACAAACCAGCTTACAGCTATACTGTAATATTGTGGTTGAAGACAACGTGAACAAATGTTACTTTCAAGTATATAATTGTTGAGTGTCCAGAGCCGGAGTTTGCAGGTACGTTTAAACACTCCGTGTTACAGGCCGATACAAAACACAATGGCAGTTATATGTGTCCACAGATCTGACGGATTTTATCACAGAAGTAACATGTATTATTGTTATTTAACACTGTAAATTAACAGGTAAATTTAAATAGTAGGTTACTTGTGGACTCCTTCCGAGAAAAACGCATTTTTATAGCTGACTATGTGATGATCGAATGGACTGCAGATATTTGACTCTTGCTAAAGAAACAATGACAAATGGAAGTCTGATATCAATTATACAAATGTCCTTCTTAGGCCGCGGTTCAGGAGGAAACTTTCCCACTTGTTAAGAAATAGCACACAGAACTGTTGCGAGGCATCACGGAAAGACTGATGGCCCAAAATGTACCTTGTGACGTCTACATCACGGCAGGCGTAACATTTGTATGGTTTCTCCCCACAGCTAATTCCCACTATGTATAAATTTTGTCACATAGCAGTCACAGCTATATGGTTTGCACCAGTATGAAAATTATCAGTTTGCGAGTAATTTTCAACGGTGCGTACATTCACATTTAAAGTACTGCTGTTGATAAACTATGCCAACAGGTGTCACACACGAAGGGTTCCTCGCATATGCGAGCAGGCATCAGAGAATGTTAATGACAACTCTCAAATAATTCCAAACAACATGTATCACGTTTAGAATGTTTCCCGCGAGTGTCAGTGCAAATATGCGATTGTAAATTACCATTCATTAATCAGTGAACTCCACATTTGAAGGGTTACTGCTAATGTCTCCTCAAATTGACACGTTTCATAAACTGTGCACCACATGTATCCCATATGAACGTTTTTTCACCAGTGTGGATAAGGATATGATATCCCCATTTGTTCAAAAATGTGCGCTATACAGATATGACGTGTGGGGTTTATCTCCAGCATGGATACGGACACTTTCTTCAAAGCACCACTTTGAGATAATTGTGCACCGCATATATCACATTTGTAGGGTTCCTCCCGAGTATGAATACGGACATGTGTCTTCAATCTACCCCTTTCTGAAAATTGTGCACCACAGGTATCACATTTGAAACGTTTCTCCCCAGCATGGATACGGACGTGCTCCTTCAAAACATCACTTACTGAGAATTGTGCCCCAAAGGTATCACATTTGTGGGGTTTCTCTCCAGTATTGATGCAGAAATTTTCTTCAAAGCACCACTTTGCGAGAATTGTGTACATTTGAATGGGTTCTCCGTTGTATGGATATGTCCATATCCATTACCATTTGCCGAGAATTGTGCACCACATGTATCACATTTATAGGGTTTCTCCCCAGTATGGATACGAATATGTGTCTTCAAATTACCACTGTTTGAGAATTGTGCACCACATGTATCACATTTGTAGGGTTTCTCCCCAGAATGGATATGGATATGTATCTTCAAAGAACCCCTTTCTGAGAACTGTGCACATGTATCACATTTGTAGGGTTTCTACCCAGTATGGATACGGACATGTTTCTTCAAATGACCACTTTCTGAGAAATGTACACCACAGGTGTCACATTTGTATGATTTCTCCCCAGTATGGATACGGATATGCTTCTTCAAATCACCACTTTGTGCGAATTGTGCCCCACACGTATCACATCTATAGGGTTTCTCCCCAGTATGGATACGGGCATGTTTCTTCAAAGAACCCCTTTCTGAGAACTGTGCACCACATGTATCACATTTGTAGGGTTTCTCCCCAGTATGGATACGGACATGTTTCTTCAAACTACCATTTTCTGAGAACTGTGCACCACATGTATCACATTTGTAGGGTTTCTCCCCAGTATGGATACGGACATGCTTCTTCAAATGACTACTTTGAGAGAATTGTGCACCACACGTATCACATTTGTAGGGTTTCTCCCCAGTATGGATACGAATATGTGTCTTCAAATCACCACTTTGTGCGAATTGTGCACCACACGTATCACATTTATAGGATTTCTCCCCAGTATGGATACAGACATGTTTCTTCAAATCACCACTTTGTGCGAATTGTGCACCACACGTATCACATCTATAGGGTTTCTCCCCAGTATGGATACGGACATGTTTCTTGATACTACCATTTTCTGAGAACTGTGCACCACATGTATCACATTTGTAGGGTTTCTCCCCAGTATGGATACGGACATGCTTCTTCAAACTACTACTTTGTGAGAATTGTGCATCACACATATCACATTTGAAAGGTTTCTCCCAGTATGAATACGGACATGTTTCTTCAAACTACCATTTTCTGAGAACTGTGCACCACATGTATCACATTTGTAGGGTTTCTCCCCAGTATGGATACGGACATGGATCTTCAAATGACCACTTTGAGAGAATTGTGCACCACACGTATCACATTTGTAGGGTTTTCCCCCAGTATGGACACGGGCATGTTTTGTTAAACGACCACTACTTAAAAAACTATGTCCAGATGTGTCACATACGAAACGTTTCTCAAAGGTATCATTTAAGGGCATATTTAAATTCTACTGAGTCTAACGTGTTCCCACATTCATCACATTTGAAGTGTTTTTCAACAGTACAAATACTCTAGTATGTCTTCAAGGCACCACTGGAACTAAGCTGCGTACCACAAGTATCACACTTACACAGTTTATCCCCAGTGTATCTACAGACGTGTATTTCTAAGCCACCAATGTGAGTGCATATGTGCACCTTCAAGTTGCCATTGTCCAAATAACCTTTTCAACATATTTCACATTGATGTGGTTTCTCACCAGTGTGAGTGCACACATGTACATATATTTAAGAAGTCCGCATTTGATGGATTTTTCACCAATGTTAGTGTTGATGTGCAAATTAGATTTTATGTTACAACTGTGTGAAAACTTTGTCACAGCTGAATGGTTTCCCACCACAAAGGATGATGTCACAGGTTTCTCTCTCTGTGTGACTTGGCTCGATGTCCTACACTCTCTTGGTGCACTGTCCCTTTCTGTTGGAAAGTGTTGTCACTGTCCCCAGTGAAACCAGTAGAAGTGGACATTCGTATTTGTCAACACGAGTGAGGCTGCAGGTTCATCAGTTCATTGTAGACACTTGTGACACAAACAGCTGTCCACACGCATCAGTCACCTGAAACAACATAAATGTCATGACAAGAAGACACATAATCAACGACAGTATCAGACATAGAGTCAACAGCTTTAGGACTAGTCCAGAGTCTACTGGCAGCTGGCCAGGATTTTTAATGTACATGTTTAATACAATTTTTACAGCCAAATTATAGAGTAAAAAAATATATTGAAAATGTGTCTGTCTGATCCCCATTTGAACTACACCAACAAAATTGGCTACTGTATGAAGTATAGCCCAAACTTGCAATCCTTAACAGGTAATGGACTTTTTTTATTAAAACTCTAACTGTTATCACGGGTTAATTAAAGTGAAACAAGTTTTTTTTCAGTTAATGCTCCTATAAGCAAATCATGATTTTTAAAAAATCGGATTTTTAAAAATTTAAATCGGATTTTTTTGATTTGATTTTTTTAAATCTGGTATATAGACATTTATATAGATGCTTATATTTATAAACTCTTTCAAACCTGTTCTATTCAAATCGATTTGGTACTTGTCTTAACAGAGGATACAAGATTTTTGTTTATATAAAGACATTTGGTAATGTCCACAAGGCCTCACCCCCTGTAGTTGCATAATTTGTCTTGGAAAGGAAAGCATGCCATGTGTCTGTGGCTGTAGCAGTGCTAATTATTGTTTGCTGAGAGGGTGGATTAGCACCTGTCCAGGGCTCTGTGTACTCCAAGGGTCTCAAACCAGACAGCAAACTGGTACAGTATTAAACAATTGTAGCCCAGACTATCTCACCTGAGTCAACATACTGAATTGGTAACAACTAGCACTCTAAGTGGACTTTAACTCAGGGCTTCTGACTTGAAAAGATACCTCTGGAAGACAAGTTTGTGTGGCTTCACTGCATTCAGAAAGGGAATAGCTCAAACATACACAATGTCATAAAATATTAGACTATCGGGCTATCTGGTTTCAATACAGCTACACAAGTGTGTGCACATTGTGCTTTTGTATTAAAAAAACATATAAAACTTTGTTGATCTCAATGCTTGTAAACAATTATTTGTGTTAAATTCATATAAATCAGCGATTAAAAAAATCGGAAGAAAAAAAAAAAACATAAATCAATGATTTTTTTGGAGTGATTTAAATCAATGATTTAAATCAAACAACCCTGCCTATAAGAATTATGAAAACATAACTATTTCCGACTACAACTAAGAATATCATTCCAATGGATTACTAGGAAAACAGACATTTTAATTTCATTGGCTGCGACATACAGTTAGATAAACTTATGTCACGAGAGTTGTTAAGCTTGTATACAGTATTCTTAATAAGGCCTAACTATGGCTTCATACAGAGGTGTAACCAGTATTATATTCAGCAGTGGGATATCTTCCCTTAAATACATGTCCAACAGTTAAATTGAAAGTGCTTCAATCCCTCTCCAAAGCCCTTTGAAAAAGTCCCAAGCCCAAAAGTTCTTTCCCCATGTCTGGGTGAATGCATCACCTAGACACCGTCACAAGTCACAGATGATGGGACTGTTATTGTTATATGAAGCAAAATAAAAGTAGAGGCAATATTATTGACACTGTCAAAAGTCTCAGATGATGGAACTGTGAGTGTTATATGAAAGAATATAAAAGTAGAGGCAATGTGGGTGACACTGTCACAAGTTACAGATGATGGGACTGTCATCTGAAACAACATGATATGTATTTTTTTTATCTAGTTACATAACATTCGCAACAATTTATCAATCTAGAAAACACAAAAATCAACACATTAGGAGCAACAGCACTAATGAACATCAGATAGTTTGTCAGTTCTGTCATTTGACATTAGTTCAGGCGGACAAGGCAGGTAAGATTTAACCAGGAGTCAACGATACATAAATAAACATATCTCACTGACTTAATCTCTGTTACTATTGATAGCTTTCATGCTTGCGGACATTGTGATTTCTTTTATTAATATTTTAACATTGAACATAACAATTGTTGAGAGCTATCAAACATTATTAACATATTTTGTATCTATTTTATTTTTATTCTAACTGAATTATGATGATTACAAATTAAATAAATCATTATTATTACTATTATTAACAAAACATGGAAGTTATTTAATTTGACAGGAATAAACAGTGTTCACAAGTCGATGTGTAGATACGTCTCTAATGTTAAGACAATCAACTCTGCTTTGGTCTCAATTTACGATTGATTGCACTTTTTATGAACGTGTAAATCTATCACCATTTCATGACTTTCAAATCAACTGTTGATTATCAACATCCTCTATAGAGGCACGATCATTGTTGAACTTCCAGTGTTGTTCGCATTTCAGAAACGGCATTTAGTCTGTGCTTATGCTTGAAGATAGGTGTCTGTTAGATCAAGGCATCGATCAAATCATGGTTGTGGAATTTTGTTTGTGGCTGGCCTATCCGCTGCATCAGAAACTGTCAGCAATCCTGAAGGAGTGGTTTGTATCACTCCGTCAAAATCATGCTAACTTAGCCATGGCAACCAAACCTCAATGCAAACCCCACTGGGTTCCTGCTGGATGGCAGGAACCCAAGACCTCTAAAGTTTAAATTATTATTTAGCCTTTATTATATATTTGCTAAAATATTGATAAAAATTACAATGGATACACGCACACACACAACAACAACGCATGTAATGCGGGAGTACGTCAATTTTTGCCCGCCTGTTAGGTGGCCACAGTGCATGTAGTGGCTATATTATCGCTCACAGACAGCTGTTTGGTAGACATACTAACCGTAAAAACTACCATCTCTAACCTACACATGTAATATGGTCAAAAATTCCAATCATTTCAACAGAATTAATAATGCGACACTATGGCATAAGGACAATGTAAAACGACCGTACGAATTTTTGCGATGTTCAACAATTTTGCAATCGTGCCACCTAGTGACACATCTCAGTTTAGTAAAGGTGCTGCCCCCTTGCGATTATTATACTGGTCATGTGGTTAACAAGATTTAGCAAGATTGCCATCCCAAACAACAAGCTCCTTAACTAATGCTGCTTTGTGTCCTCTGGTTCTACTGCCTTCTTTAAGTTTGAAGAACATATTCCTATCAACATCCTCATAACCGTTCACTATTTTAAACACTTCTATTTGGTCTCCTCTTAGTCTCCTGGTCTCTAGTGTTGTCAAACCACATTGTAATAAGCGACTTTCGTAACTAAGGTCTCTTAATTCTGGAATCATCTTAGTTGCTCTTCGTTGTATTCTTTCTAGCTTATCTATGTCTTTTTTACGATATGGCCTCCATGCTTGAATACAATATTCCAAATGTGGTCTAACTATTGCTTTGTACAGGGGTACAATTAGATGTTTCTCCTTATACGTGATAGTTCTCCTAATTAGCCCTAGAATTTGATTTCCTTTCGAAGCAGCAATCCCACATTGCTCTGAAACTTTCATGTCAGCATTAAATGTTACTCCTAAATCCTTTTCTTGTGTGGTTCTACCTAGTACAGCATCCCCCATTTTATATTCCTCGTCCATATTTCCATGTCCTATGTGTATACATTTACACTTCCCAAAATTGAATAACATTTGCCATTTTTCTGACCATTTAACTAATTTTTCTAGATCATCCTGTAAACTTTGTTTATCTGTATCATTAGTAACCTTTCTGAATACTTTTGTGTCATCTGCAAATTTGAGTACTTTGCTAGATATGTCATCCTCCAAATCATTTATATATATTAAAAACAGTATAGGGCCTAATACTGATCCCTGTGGTACCCCACTCAAAACAGATTTCCAGTTTGAAATCTCACCATCTACTATTACTCTCTGTCTTCTGTGTGTAAGCCACTTTTCTATCCAGTTGATTACATCATTGCCTATACCATGGGCTTTTAGTTTAAGTAACAATCTTTGATGTGGCACTTTATCGAAAGCTTTCTGAAAATCTAAGTAGACAACATCCACTGGTGACCCGTCATCTACCCACTTTGTAATTTCTTCTAAAAAACATAAGAGATTGGTTAGACATGACCTTGCTTTTAGGAATCCATGTTGAGATGTATTTATTAATTTATGTTTTACGAGGAATTCCACCATGTGGTCTCTAATTAATGTTTCGAGTAATTTACATACAACTGATGTTAAACTCACTGGTCTGTAATTTTCTGGCTTCTTCCTCGATCCCTTCTTAAATAGCGGCGTAATGTTTGCTTCTTTCCATTCTGAAGGAACTATTCCTTCTTCTAGTGACAAGTTAAACAAGTTTGCAAGTGGTGTACTAATTTGCTCAACAATTTCCTTAAGCAGTTTTGGTGGTATCCCATCAACTCCAGGTGATTTATTATCTTTCATCTTCTTGATTTTATTTGCTATCATTTCAGGAGTTACAAGGAACTGCCCTAAATGTTCCGATTTATTGCCCTCAAATTTAGTAAATGGGACTGGAAGTGAGCTGATATCTCCTGTGGTAAAAACTGAGCTGAAATACTCATTCAGGACCTCTGCCATTTGAAACCCGTCTGAAATTATATTTCCCCTGTTGTTTTCCAGTGGTCCGACCTTATCTCGAACTTTCTGTTTACTCCTTAGAAACTCTTGCTGTGATTTTTTATATTACCTGCTAATTTTTTTCGAAGGTTCTTTTAGATTTTCTAATTTCAGTTGTAGCTAGGTTAAGTGCCTTTTTGTAATCTGCATAGTCTTCATCCTTTCTGGTGCACCTATAAACCCTCCACATAGTTTGCTTAAACACTATTTTTCTAATAGCTTCTTTTGACAAGTGTTTCTTTCTAGACCGTTTTCCATTTTTTTCAAGGGAAAAAAATTATCGATGATACCCTCAATTTCATATTTTAGAATATTCTAACATTGAACTGCGGTCTTATTCATCAGCATGTTATTCGGATCTAACTTTGCTAAGTATTTTCTCATATCTTTATAGTTACCTTTGTGGAAGTTTCTCCTATACGTTTTTTATTTTTACTTTTTGATTTTATATTGATGTCAAAATGTATTTGATTGTGGTCACTGTTACCCAATGGTTCATGTATTTTTACATTGTCCACTAATTCTTTTTGTGATGACAAAACTATATCTAATATATTATCTTCCCTGGTTGATTCTAGCACGTGCTGAGTAAGGAAGCTATCCTGAATTAAAAATAGAATGTGTTGGTCCTCACCCCCTGTACTCTCTAGATATTTCCATTGTATGTGTCCATGGTTAAAATCTCCCATTATGATACATTCCCCTTTACTAACTTCCTTTATAGCATTTGGTATATTTGTGTTATCCTCTTCGTTTATGTTTGGACTTCGGTAAACTAATCCAATAGTTAATTTTAAATTTCCTGAAACTATTTTGTACCAAAAAGCTTCATCGTAATCTGCTTCGCTTTCTAATTTGATTTCATAAGCCTGAATAGATTCTTTAACATATAAAATAACTCCCCCTCCCCTTCTTCCTATTCGATCTCTCCTAAACATTACGTATCCTGTCAATCCTAATTCAGCATCTGTTATGTCTGTGTTGGCCCAATTATATGGGGGTCAATATCTTCTACCATAATGTTTAATTCGTTTTTCTTATTTATTATACTCGTATAGCATTTAAACACACGCATCTATAACCTGCTTCAGACATGTTTTTCAGACATTTCGTTATTGGCTTATCTGTACTAGTGGCCTCTTGTCCTGCTTGAGGCATCTCTAAGTAATCCCCTGCGATTCTAGTTTAAACAGTGTTTACTACCAAACATATGTGTTATGCTACCCATATGCCACTGTCTACTGCTGCTGTGAGTCCATCCGCAAATACTGCTGCTCTCTTTCTACTTAGATGAAGGTCATCCTTCATGTACACATCAGCCCTTCCAACGAAACTTCCCCACAATTGATTCATTTCCCTAACTGTAGTATTTCAAATGTTTATCATATGAATCGGGCGGAGATGTTTGTTTACAACAACACACCGGCCGTGCGCATAAACAGCACGCGCAATACACAAAATGGATACTTCCGTAGACTTTCGGCACGAGACTACTCGTTTGATCAACTGTCTTCGCGCGCTTACAAACGGGAAACCCCACATGGAAATTGCGAAAAATTCGCTGATTGGCCGAAAACGTAAGCGCACGTGCGCAGTCGGCGCGTTTACATTTTTCGTTCATTACTTTCCGCCATTTTCGCTCACTGTTATCGTTCAACAATTTATATTATGGCATCGAAAGAAGCTTATTTAGCAACCGAACAGGATCGTGCGAGGGGATCTAATCTGAATGACAGCAACTTAACTGCCCTGATTGCAAATTACTTTAATCTGAATGATTCAAAAGCGAACTCCGATGACGGAGATGCTGATAAGCCTTTGTGTTTTGTTGACGTATCAAGTGGCTGACAGCGTCAGGTTGACAGGTTGACAGGTCCTGCTTACACGAAATAATAAAGTTAATCTGCACTTACAGGACAAAGCGTCAACGGAGAACGTTAAAACCTGTTATTGGCAAGTATGTGAGTAAAATCGTCTACTATAGGTGCAAAGGCCCCCAAAATGAATTTGGTTTCACTGTAACTTAAGGCTGAACCAGTAAATGGGACCTAAGTCCATGCCTATTTTTTTTCCAGGTATAACAAATTGTCGCATTGGCATTTATTTTTAGGATTCGTTGGCTTTACATAATTCATAACCAAATCGAAATGACATTACATTCAATTATTGTAGAGTCCGAAACTGACAGGGAGGAAGAGCCAAGAGGGCGCTCAGGCCCCAACCGAGGTAGACGACGACGACAATGACACAGGTGAGCACCACTCCGGTGTCACTGCTGCTCTTACCAAACCCAACAGGTGTGTAACTTTGTGGAAGTGCCACGGAAGCGATGTCACTGCCACTGCAAGGAGTAGTGGTCGAGGAAAGCGGGGAAGGCCGCGTTGAGCTCGTGGAGGTGGCTTTGTGAATTACTCCAAAAAATATATTATAAGTAAATATGACTTGGAATGTAATATTAATAACTGCTACATCTGCAAAAAGAATATGCCAGCTGAAGCCTAGAAACGTATTGTATGCCTTCGCCATCATTATCATGATAAACTGCATTAATTAATCAATCATAGCTCTGTAATGTAATATTATACTGAATATTCATTCAGTAATATTATCACTATATTATCAAAACAGTTGGTTTTTGAGTTCCTCACAATATAATTTGTAAATAATAAATTTGGAACTAATGTATTATTTTTACTGTACTGTATCCTATTTCTGCATTATTTTACTTCTCTGTAATTATTACATGATAATATTGATAATTATATTCGATTCACATTTTATTCACATTTATACACACGAAAAAAAAATTGTATTCACATAATTTGCACTATATGTATTTTTGTTAGTATTAATTGTTAGTATTATTAGCACTGTTATATTTGTAGGTAAAGTTAGCAACTCCACATCTATTTATATATGTACTCCAGTCAAACAGCAGTAATAATGATTACTGCACCATAGGGATAGGGAGGCTTGTACGATAGCGATCTCTGAGGTCTTAGTGCAGGCCTCCCTGGATCATCAAAACTATGTAAAATATGTACAAACTGTTATTTGACTCTGTATGTATGATCGAAACAATTAAACTTCACTTTAAAAGAAGCAGTGGATTTCCAATTTACGAAAACTGACATTGTGCTGTATTATTATGTATATAATGCGTAAATGTTGGAATTATTGAAATTTTTTAAGATAACCCCAAAATAAACAATTAAGGTTAGGGTAGCGCCCTCGTGCGGAATAACTAATTATGGTTAAAGTGGCGTCACCTAGTGAGAAAATGTGTGGGTATGATAATGATCGAATTATTTTAGGGTTCCACGCAAAATTAAAGTTAGGTTCCGGAAAATTACATTACCAACTTCCTGTCAAAACATGCAAGTTTTATTTTGTAAAATTTTTGAAGTTGCTGTTTTGTAAAGTTTATATTTTGTATTGTCTTTGTTTGTCTTGCAAAGTTTATGTTTGTAAAGTTTACATTTTGTAGCTTTGTAATTTTGTAAAGTTTGTGTTTTTTTGTAGTTTGTTTTCTAGTTTTTGTAAAGTTTATATTTTGTGAAATTTTGTAGCTTATGTTTTTTGTAAAGTTTACATTTGGTTGTTTCGTCACTTTGATGTTTCTTCTGTTTTGCTGTTTCACTGTTTTGCTACTTTGTTATTTCACTGTTTCTGTTCTGCTGTTTTGCTAATTCGTTGCCTCCCCACTTTGCTGTTTTTGTTGTTTTGTTGTTGTCTCACTTTCGTGACATTTGTTGTAACATTTCAGTGGAATTGGAGCTGGAATTGGTCCTGGCTCCACCAACCACCTCCAGAATATTTTTGATTCCCAATGATATAGCCGCTTTAGGAAGCTGGAGGTTGCGCATGCGCAACGTGGAAATACGTGATGGGTGAAAACGTTAGTACGGTCGCAATGCACCAAATGTCGTGCTCAGAGTGATTCGGTTACTAGACACTAGGGGCGCTGTTCCACAAAATACCGGTGGGGGTTGTCACCATGCACCGCATTCACCTTCTTATAATGACCTCTATACTACTTATGCCAACGGCCTAACTGAGGCTCTGGCAACATATCATCATTATCAACATTGGCTACATAATATAAGAAATGGGTGCACTGAAGAAATGTCTTATTTCTATATCCCGATACAAATACATAATATTATATTAATCTGAAAATGTGTATACTGGAAGTAACCGCGCAACGGTGATTTAAACGACATTCAATTCAAGATATTCAATGCATGTAATTCAATCTCCCAAAACCACTAATTGGAAAGAAATAATATGTAAGTTGCTCATCCACTCTTTATTCTGAAAGTGACAATCCAAGCGTTTACCCGACTAAACCAGTGAGACCACATAAACCTCCAGTAAGTACAGCATGACAAATGAACAAGTAATACAAACCAGCGAACAGTTATACTGTACTATTGTGGTTGAAGACAACGTGAACAAATGTTACTTTCAAGTATATAATTGTTGAGTGTCCAGAGCCGGAGTTTGCAGGCACGTTTACACACTCCGTGTTACAGGCCGATACAAAATACAATGGCAGATATATATGTGTCCACAGATCTGACGGATATTATCACAAAGGAAACATATGACTGAAGGGACTGCAGATATTTGACTCTTGCTAAAGAAACAATGACAAATGGAAGTATGATATCGATTATACTATAGTCCTTCTTAGACCGCGGTTCAGGAGGAAACGTTCACACTTATTAAGAAATAGCACACAGAACTGTTGCGAGGCATCACGGAAAGACTGATGGCCCAAAATGTACCTTGTGACGTCTACATCACGGCAGGCGTAACATTTGTATGGTTTCTCCCCACAGCTAATTCCCACTATGTATAAACTTTGTCACATAGCAGTCACAGCTAAATGGTTTGCACCAGTATGAAAATTATCAGTTTGCGAGTAATTTTCAACGGTGCGTACATTCACATTTAAAGTACTGCTGTTGATAAACTATGCCAACAGGTGTCACACACGAAGGGTTCCTCGCATATGCGAGCAGGCATCAGAGAATGTTAATGACAACTCTCAAATAATTCCAAACAACATGTATCACGTTTAGAATGTTTCCCGCGAGTGTCAGTGCAAATATGCGAATGTAAATTACCATTCATTAATCAGCGAACTCCACATTTGAAGGGTTACTGCTAATGTCTCCTCAAATTGACACGTTTCATAAACTGTGCACCACATGTATCCCATATGAACGTTTTTTTCACCAGTGTGGATAAGGATATGATATCCCCATTTGTTCAAAAATGTGCGCTACAGATATCACGTGTGGGGTTTATCTCCAGCATGGATACGGACACTTTCTTCAAAGCACCACTTTGAGATAATTGTGCACCGCATTTGTAGGGTTCCTCCCGAGTATGAATACGGACATGTGTCTTCACGTGACCACTTATTGAGAACTGTGCACCACGTATACTACATTTGCAGTTTTTTTCCAGTATGAACACGAACATGTTTCCTCAAATTACTACTTGCTGAGAATTGTGCACTAGAGGTATCACATTTGTAGGGTTTCTCCCCAGAATGGATACGGATATGTGTCTTCAATCTACCCATTTCTGAAAATTGTGCACCACAGGTATCACATTTGAAACGTTTCTCCCCAGCATGGATACGGACGTGCTTCTTCAAAAAACCACTTGGTGAGAATTGTGCCCCAAAGGTATCACATTTGTGGGGTTTCTCTCCAGTATTGATGCAGACATTTTCTTCAAAGCACCACTTTGTGAGAATTGTGTACATTTGAATGGGTTCTCCGTTGTATGGACATATGTCTATATCCATTACCATTTGCCGGGAATTGTGCACCACAAAGATCACATTACTAGGGTTTCTCCTGAGTATGGATACGGACATATGTCTTCAAATTACAATTTGCTGAGAATTGTGCACCACAGGTGTCACGTTTGTATGGTTTCTCCCCAGTACGCATACGAACATGTATCTTCAAATAACCACTTTCTGAGAATTGTGCACCACACAGGTATCACATTTGTAGGGTTTCTTCCCAGTATGGATACGGACATGCTTCTTCAAATGACCACTCTGAGAGAATTGTGCACCACACGTATCACATTTATAGGGTTTCTCCCCAGTATGGATACGAATATGTGTTTTCAAATGACCACTGTTTGAGAATGGTGCACCACATGTATCACATTTGTAGGGTTTCTCCCCAGAATGGATACGGATATGTATCTTCAAATCACCACTTTGTGCGAATTGTGCACCACACGTATCACATCTATATGGTTTCTCCCCAGTATGTATACGGACATGTGTCTTCAAAGTACTATTTTCTAAGAACTGTGCACCACATTTATCACATTTGTAGGGTTTCTCCCCAGTATGAATACGGACATGTTTCTTCAAATTACCACTTTGTGAGAAATGTGCACCACATGTATTACATTTGAAAGGTTTCTCCCCAGTATGAATACGGACATGTTTCTTCAAAGTACCACTTTGTGAGAATTGTGCACCACATGTATCACATTTGTAGGGTTTCTCCCCAGTATGGATACGGACATGTTTCTTCAAAGAACCCCTTTCTGAGAACTGTGCACCACATGTATCACATTCGTAGGATTTCTCCCCAGTATGGATACGGACATGTTTCTTCAATCTACCACTTTCTGAGAATTGTGCACCACATGTAACACATTTGTAGGCTTTCTCCCCAGTATGAATACGGACATGCTTCTTCAAACTACCACTTTCTGAGAACTGTGCACCACATCTAACACATTTGTAGGGTTTCTCCTCAGTATGGGTACGGACATGCTTCTTCAAATGACCACTTTGAGAGAATTGTGCACCACACGTATCACATTTATAGGGTTTCTCCCCAGTATGGATACGAATATGTGTCTTCAAATTACCATTTTGTGAGAATTGTGCATCACATGTATCACATTTGTAAGGTTTCTCCCCAGTATGAATACGGACGTTTCTTCAAACTACCACTTTCTGAGAACTGTACACCACATTTGTCACATTTGTAGGGTTTTCCCCAAGTATGGACACGGGTATGTTTTGTAAAACGACCACTAATTAGAAAACTATGTCCAGATGTGTCACATACGAAACGTTTCTCAAAGGTATCATTTAAGGGCATATTTAAATACTACTGTGTCCAACGTGTTCCCACATTCATCACATTTGAAGTGTTTTTCAACAGTAC
>SDWI01001517.1:86752-98237 GCA_009193005.1 Lamellibrachia luymesi | reverse complement strand
GGGGGCGCTGCGCCCGATTGGGTTAAACGCCTGATTATCATAAATCCGTTCATTGCGAGTAGCGCTCACACCAGTTAACAAAAACGAACGAAACCACAGCAGTTATTAAATGTCACCACGCCTGGGTCTGGTGCATATGGGACCTGGAACATGAAAGAATTGAGAGAGGAGCTGAAGAAGAGAAATGCTAGAGTTTCTGGACGAAAAGCCGAGTTAATAGAACGGTAAGTTACGACCGAGCGATAATATGCTAATTGTAAGCTATATACAAAAGCGTTTCTCCCATAAGCCGGATTTTTAACTGTTATAATTGTGCTAGTTTATTCATCCGAATAAACTCATCACATGTATTAGCACCATTCATTTAGATTCTTTGATGAACAGAAATGTTGTATGCTGTTGTCATCGGTGAAAATACAGACAAAAAACAACCGATGCCTGGTTCACCTTTTCTGGCATACGCCACTTGCTGCGTCAGTCAAGCTTAATTTCGTTAATCATGTTGCTCTCTCGTTTATTTTATTCAATCCTTGTATATGTATATACATACATACATACTGTATAAATGGCAATAATTTTAAATAAATATGTGTTTTATTTCCCATACAGGCTTGAGGCCTATGACAGAAATTCCAACTTTACTGGTGGTGCCAACCTCATTGCAGACCAGAATGATTTTAACATGATCCTGCCGGCCCACACGTGCTTCAAAGATGTCACTAATTGCTACAGCTTTCCTAGAACTGTCTGATGCTTCCCTCTCTTCAGATTGTATGATTCAAGGTATGTTAGGCAGTTGCAAAATGGTTTGTATTAACACTTGACTATCTTGAAGACATTAACAGGCCATGAAATAATGGATTTTAACCATATCAACTAAGCTGCGTACCAACAACAACTACTACCACTTCATCCAAAAAATATAATATACCACCACAATACTTGTAGTAACGAAAATATACACACACGTTATACATACATATAGAACAACACATTAATTTGTATGGTATACGAAATGTCTAATAAACAAGGTTCCAAATGTGATGAAATGCTAACTAATGACACACAGTTTGTTTATACTACATTGTACTTGATAATTATTTATATAATGATTATTTACATAATATTTTAATATGTAAAACCTTGTAAACTGTGTGTCATTATTTTGCATTTCATCACATTTGGAACCTTGTATTGTGGTGGTGTATTATGTATTTGTTGGATCAAGCGGTAGTTGTTGTTATTCGTACGTAGCTTTACATACATATTGGTACATCAGATCTATTGAAGCCATCCAGTTTGTTGCAGATTTCTGCGCTTCCTTCGATGGGCACATGATGATGACACCACATCCTACAAGGGTCAGTGTCGGGCGGAGATGCGTCTCACTCTCTGCTATCATTGCTATGTTAGAGTTGAAGTCAATGGTGAAGTGCTGGAAACGGAGTGTTAGTGTGCAGCTGGAATGGGACCTAATGCTCACTGTAAGCATATCTAGCCATTCCTGCTTCCAATCATTGATCTTAGTGGAGGTAACCAGCCAAAACTAGAACTATGTTGCACTGATGTCCTGCAATAAATCGTTCCACCGGCCACGTCGACCTTCCACTGGATCACCGGTCAAGTCTAGCAAACTCAAACTTACAGCTGTCATCTGCGGCGCAAGGCTACATGTCATAAGGAGCAAATAGATATTGGACGTTGAAGCTCTTTTCGACCATTAGTTCATCCTTAGGGTCACAAACCACCATCTTGAGCGTATTTCTGTTTTTGTAGGTGGAGTAGGTAGCTTGTTGTGCTGATGGGTCCTTTGACATTTTGACTGGATACTTCATCCCATCTAGGATTATTCTTTGTTTTGGGATACAGATTCTTGAATTCCCTTGGTATGTAGAAGCGTGGCAACTCTTGATCTGGCCATATGTCCACTTCCCGCCATTGGTGGTATATGAAGTTGACCCAGGTGACGAAGATGTTTGGCACTGAATATTCGGAGATGTTGAATATCAGTGACAGTTCCTTGTTGGGCATATGTCTTCTGAGTTTGATCAGACTTAAGAATAACTGCTTCTCCACGCTCAGAGTGTTAGGAATTCCCAACTTATACTCTAGTTCATAGACTGCTGGACCAAGAGTAGCCAATACATATTTAAATTTGCCGTAGTTCTCCAGTCCAGTGTAAAAGTGGATGGCATCATCACTATCCTGAAAATGTTCGATGCATATTGGACGCCATTCAGGAGTCTGTGTCGCTGCAAAGGAAGACAAAGGCGTTGGTGATTCAGGTATTTTTTCTTCCTGAGCTTCTAAAATCTCCTCGAAGAGTCCCTAGAATGACAAGTCTGGATCTTGCTCTCGGAGCCCGTCTGAACAGCAGCAGGAGATGGTGCTGCAGTCCAAATAAAGACGGTTGGAATGGCTTCTCGCTTCAGGTATCGGTGAAGTAGAGTTATTCCTGAATGCAAAATAGTAATAGATTAATTCAAATAACAAAGAAATGCCTGCTTACATGAGGTACATTGTAATAACCTAAGCATAAAATGTCCGTGCACATCATGATATGCCTTCCATCACCAACCAGTAGATATGCATAAATCCATTTATATTGACTAAAATTAAATTATAATATGAATAATTTGAATCATAAAATATCAGCAGATTCAGCAGTGCAGAAATACTACAATGCAGTATTACCACGCCTATTACTAGTAGTACAGATAGTAAATTTTATTAAATACATGGTCGGACCTAACAAGCTAACAACACTAAAGTATGACGTTCTTGCGTGTGTGTGTGNTATCTTCGGTTATTAAAAGTATGTCGGAAAGAACAAAAAACAGCCACACGCACACACACACGCAAGAACGTCATACTTTCAATACACAACACAGTCGCAGCTGTCATCTGCGGCGCAAGGCTTCATGTGATGTGACGTGTACACCGCGTGTTTACGTGTCGTGTACACCGCAGTATTTGTGACATATACGCATAATACATAAAAGAAAACGGCTTTCACATTACCATGACTAGTTACTTGTTTGAAGTCGGATTCCACAACATGGAATAGGCAAACCACATTACCATGACTAGTAAAAGGTAAAAAGGTACGTTCTTATTTCTTATATAGCGCGGTATCCAGTCCGTAGGACCGCTCCAAGCGCTTTACATTTCACCCCCTGGCAGACCTGTTCATTCCAACGCCATCTCAACTTTTCTGGGAAGCATTCAGCCACGCTGTAATTGCGCGAAAACTATTCGTTCACATTTCAACCAATGTCGGTATTTCCAGGTACTCATTTATTCAGTGAACTGTGACTAGTCACTTGGTTGTAGTCGGATTCCACAAAATGGCATCGGCAAACCAATATCGTGCTTGTCGGCTGCCATTTGTTCTTCCGTATGGCGATTATCCACTTTTGTTGTTAGAGTAGGATCTTTCGGGAACTGCTGACTTCCTTTACCATTACACTGCGGGACGCAGCAGCATGTTCCCGGCAATTTATTGGCAACTGAAGCTAATAAACACACAGCTCGCCTTCTTCTCCAACGAAGCGCTAAGGGCTATGGGTAATTAATATAACAGGAGTGGGCGCAGCGCCGCCCAGCGATAAAAAAATACGCTCCGTTCCTCATTGTCTAATGAAAGTACTATTTCTGTTTCATTTCTGCACCGGCTACACAGTCTGGAAAGCGTGCATGCCTAGTGTGTACGAACTAAAACAGTTGAGCTTCAATCGGAACGACGCGCATTGAGGCCGAACAACGCGAAAGTCGGGCGTCTTATAGGTTTCGGTTTGGAGGAGGGAAAATCGTGAGTCGACTCACCCCTCTGTTGGCGAAGGCATGGTCTTGAGGCGACCTATTCCTCTGTTGGCGGGGAGCGGTCGTAAAACAACCTATCCCTCTGGTGGTGAGAAGCAAAAGGCAATACAAAATATACGTTCATATGACATTCGTATGGCCAACATACGTTAATGAGACTTCTTATCCCTGTGTTGGCGGGGGACAATTCGTGAGGCGACCTATCCCTTTGTTGGCGGGGGACGGTCGTCGGACGACACGTTCCTTCCTATTCATCTGAAATTCAGTACGTGATACATTGTTAATCAGTGGACAAACTCCCATTTTTGTAATGTGTGCGTGTGTGCCTGAAAAAGGAAATATACTGCAAGATGTAACATAATGTGTTTTGGTGTTGTTTTTATTTCCTTTAACTATTCAGGTTCTGGTGGGCTCCATTCGGCATTCGCCGCAATAGTGGCTCCACCTGGTGAGCAATGAACCGGGTAACGGTGTGACGCCATCTGTTGCGTGAGGTTGACACCATTTCATTGTCGTCTCCACCGTCTCCACTCCCCTCTCACTCCCACCAAATCACTCTTCACGCAGTCCTAACATTTCAGTCTAGGTCTTCCTCTTCTTTTTCTACCCTCAACTCTACGCGAATCCACTTACTTACTCAACCGTTCACCTTCCATTATCTCAACGTGTCTAGCCCACTTTAGCCGGCCCCTCACAAGCTTCCTCGTGAGGCTCTCTCTCACACCACATTCCACCCTCAGCTCCTCCGTTTTTCGCTTGTCTATTCTTTTCACTCCCGCAATTATTTTCATTCAGTTATTCTCGCGAACATGCAGTTTCTCTAGTTGCTTTTCTGTCATCGATATTCTCTCTATACCGTACAGGTAGGCTGGTGTGACGCAAGAGCTAAGTCCCTTTCCTTTTAACTTCCGAGGTAAATGTCTATCTCCCATCACCTCTTCCACTTTCCTCCGCCACTCGCCTCAGCTTGTACTCTCCTGCGAATTTCCGTCTCCGTGCCTCCGTTACTGCAAGCTGCTCCACCCAGATATACTTATATGTTGGTTAAGTTTCTTCCCATCCAGTCTTATATCTAAATCTTTTTTCTGCTGCCCGACCCAAAGCACTTCCGTCTTCTCTGGACTTTCAGTCCATGTCTACCAAATATTTCTTTCCGCTCTACCAACCGTTCTTGGAGATCTGCCCCACTGCCCCCGACTACTGCCAGGTTATCAGCGTATATCAACTTGCGAAGAATGTCCCTGATCACCCCCACTACTGCGATGACAGTGGGCTTATGGCACTCCTCCGGCTCAGGCCGCCGTCCACCCTGAATTCATCCGATATTCCCGGTCCGCACATTATTCTACCTTTTGTCTCTTCATATGTTCCTTCGACCTTCCTCACCTCCCACTGCATTTCCACCATTTAATTATTTTGACCCACTACATTATCCTCTCTCCTCTTCAACAAAAAAACAGGGGCTTGTGGTGTGCGGCCACATGCTCACCAGCAATGAACTTGAAGTCCCTCACCCTCCACATCTTCTGCCTCCTCACTACCAACAGGTCGAGTTCTGTTTTATGCTGGCCACTTCAATCCGATGTGGCTTTCCCGCTTCTTGAAGAATGTTCCTGCCATGGCCAGCCCGTTTGTAATAACCAATTTTCTCAGCTCTCAACCCTCTCGATTCCTTTTCCCTCATCCGAATCCCCGATCGATTCTTCTTCTCCCGTCTCTGCTGTAATCACATGTCCATTAAAATATCCAGCAATGCACATCATCACATGCGCTTCCTCCAATCCCACCATTCTCTCCAGTACCTCCCTGAAGACCTTCTCTGTCTCCGCCCTTCCTCTTAGAGGCCCATACACATACATAATGCGCGCAAGTTGCTTTTTAACCATCATCCATGCAACAATGATCCTCCTTTGCCATATCTCTACTCTCTCTCTCTCCACGTTCTTACTGATTGTCTTGCTTGCTAGATTTTTTTAGCTGTATCATAATGGATATACTAGCTACCAATTTGCTAATTTCATCCAGAATACATAACCTCCTCGAAAACTCGAAAACATTACAATATCTGAATATGTGACAAACAACTGCGTAAATATAAAATGTATTCAGCAGCACAATATTAAGTATAATTTTCAGTATTTGCAAAACAATAACATATGGATATCAGGTTCACATATATAATGTACATTAGTGCTCTGTTGAGTCTGGAATACTGCTACTGAATAAAATATTACGTTCTACTTCGTACTAGCTGGAGCCATGTTGTTTATCTATGTGACCGAATTCGGCGCGGTGAGCCAATCATCATCAGGTTTATGACACATTTCTGCGCCAATAGTGCGACTTGTCCCACGCACACCGAACCATAAACACTAATTACGTCATCGGCCTCATTTATATTAAAGTGAATAACAACAAGGCACTATCTAAAATGATTTTTCGGTGTGTACACACAATGTTATGCATTATTTGCAACACATAAATTTAACAGAACAAATTCTAGGTAAAATTATATGTTTAATGCGTCTAACTCACATAGCGCGCGTACAATTCGAAGTTAAAGAAATGGGCGTTTGCATGGTTTTGTGACGTCACTTGTGACATTCGTTTATATTAAGTCAGTGATTTATATGTACTGCTTCAGTAAAGTTTCATCCGTGTCATTATGGCGAGTTGTGAATATAGCAGTTTTCCTTACTACAAAGTAAAATGTAACGATTTCGATCCGCTAGTGGCAAATGATACCGCAGAATCATCTTCGAATTCAGCTCTTTTGGTGCAGTTTAGCAATAGCCTTCTTCGCTCGTTCTTTCGTTCGTTCGTTCGTTGCTTCGTTTGTTGGTTTGTTTGTTTTTTGTTTGTTGGTTGGTTGGTTGGTTCATTCGTTCGTTCGCTCGTTCGTTGATACATTATGTTTATCATATGTACACAAGACGACGTCATCGGGGACGTTTGTTGCTATTGTGTTAGTTCAGTCAAACCTGTCTTAAGCGACCGCTCAACAAATGGTCGAAAAGTGGTCTGTTAACACAGGTGGTCGCTTAATGCAGGTAATTTAATATGAATATTCTTGTGAACGGAGGATTTGATGACTGTATTCTTTAAAGATGATAGTACCTTGATGTAGGTAGTCGCTTAAGCAGGTTTGACTGTAGTTGTTTTCACCAATGCGCAGGCGACAGTTAAACATGGACTGCAGTTGCTTAACAAACGCATACGCTGTTTTATTGCTTCGTCGATTGTGTTACAAAAACTCTACGTATTGTGAAGTGGAACATTCGGCATAACTTTCATTCGAAAAATAATTACAAATTACCGAATCTTCCATACTTTTTGTACAAATTGTAATGTAGCCGCGTAGTTGTACAATTACACCTCCGACAATACATATATATGCTGGCTAAATTCCATGTCGATATTGCTAGCGCTAAGCAATTATCCCCTCATCGCGCTAAAATCACTTGCTCACAACTGAAGCTGCACGTGGCTCCCTCTGACGGCTAAGGTTTTAATCCTTCGAAAGACAGTCGTGACATTAGCGGGATCCCGTGCTTCTGAGGATCCTAGATTTTGATCCCGAAGCGTTAGACCGTTAGATTTCTATGATTTGATGAATTGGTCAGAATCCTTAGTTCCTTGGAGCTCGACATGGCATATTATTAGTTAAAACGCCATTATCACCGCGTAAACCGATCGTAAATGGCCGCCGTGCGCAGCGCCTCAAACCGGTTTTAACCGGCTGGCGGCGGTTTCCCCTGAAACGGGCTTGCGTATTCAATTCAATAAAACTTTAATGCCCATTTAAAAACGGAAAATTCCCCGGTTTTTCGCAGATATAAAATGCGGTTACTATATCAGAAAAAAAATAATAATATACGGCGATCCGCGTAGTTTTCTAGGGACGCCTTGGCTTCATGTCGAGTAAAAAAATTGCTTCAGTGCTAAAAAAGGCAAATATACTAGTGACTTTTTCGCACTGTACTATTATTTGTTTTGAACAATTTGTTATTCGGCATTATACTATTATTAAATTTGACCGATTTGCCACCGTATACTGTTATTTGGCTTATACGTTCATTTGGCACTAGTTAGAAATAGCAGCTAGAAAACAAATTATATTGCACTGAGATATGAAATCACAGCATTACATTCTTCCTTATTTAAGACAGCGTCATTGTTACAAACTTTCATTTCCACCAATTCATAAATAATTTTTGCATTGTCATAGTATGTAGCATTGACATTGATATTCCAATTTTTTTTACATTTATGCTTAATAGTACTCATAGGTATATACAACAGTTCACGGTGGGTCATGTTGCATTTGAACATAATGTGTCTTACATTCTTGCCCATAATGGCCCTATAAGCAAATGTCATTGCATTTGTTATATAATTAACAACCATGTTGCCTGACAAGGCTACTGCTGTGTAGAACTTTATAAATCCATAAACCAAAGTAACGTCTAAAGGTATACATTCAACAATTAAAGACATTAAATCTATGTGCGAACCATATGGTAGCTTCCATATCTTACTTAAAGCATTACGCCAATGTATGCAGATCTTGTTAACACTGTCATGCCACAGTGGCCATATTTGAGATCCGTACAATGCACAACAATACTGATGAATCAATTTGTTTTGACGACAATTTGAAGTGAACCAAACTCATACATAACTCTATTTACACTACAGATGTATACTTTTCTCACACGTAGAAACATCTGTACCATTAATTTCAAAATGCAGATTAGCATCCTTCTTGTTGTAAACCAATAGTTTGTGCTTTTTGACCCATTAAACAACACATCGTGTAGTTTGGCATATTTCTCACACACCTCAATAATTTTTCGCAACCCAGAACTAGTAGGACATAGTAGTATACTGTCATCTGCTTATCCTGCAGCTCCGCAGAAATGTCGCCCAATATAAGAGCCAATACTAAGGTTTTTTAATTCATCCAACAGCCCATCCATGTGTATCCAGGTGCTCCAAATATAAATGGAGATATAACACCTCCTTGGCGAACCACATTCTTAACACTGAATTGGTTTGACCTTACGTCATTCCATCTAACTTGTAATTTCTGGTGTGTGTACATGTGAAGTCTTACAACTAATTAAGTATTTAGCTAAAGTCAATACACGTTTAACAACAACTTGTTTGCTCTCAGTCGATTAAATAACTATTCGTTTTTGTGAAAAGGGAATTGTCTTTTCAACATCACGTGTTGTGCTATGACATGTTATTAGTTATTATTAAGTCTAGTTTTTTTTTTTTATTAATATGGCGCTTTATGTCGGCGCTTAGCAAGCAGAAACACAGACGTTGTCCGACGTTTTGACTGCAGAAAGGCGTCGACCACCAAGTTTATCGCAGCAAACAACCTCCGCCATCTTGAAGGCACGTCCACACTATCGCGACCAATGACACCGAGTGGGCGTAGCTAAAACAGTCGTCCATGCCCTACCGGGTACGGATGGCAATTTTGCGGGCGGGACACACTGGATGTGCAGACGGGCAGCTGGTCTGGCGAAATGAGGGGAAGAATGTTTGCGAATCGTTGTGTATTAAAAAGCTCGCAAATAGCTGCATTTCACGCTGGCATTTGATAGAATACCGTGCCTAAAGCAAACACAGACCTGAACGCCGGGTATAACGGATTGGTAGTCGTTGTTCATTTGCCCTGGTCACCATGGCATAAAGAACACTCCTTTACCGTAACCACAAACATAAGTCGTATATGTTGTGTTGTACCAGTTTCTATGTTATGTTGTAACTAATCCTAAATGACCCACTGATGTTTTTGCAATCGATCATTTAACAATCGGATTCAAATGCACTACGTATATGGCACTATGGCATGCAAGTTTGCCATGATAATTAGGCGAGTTACTGTTGGCGGCGAGTAGAAAGATGCGTTGTCATTGGCGGTGAAAAACCCTCAAATGATTGATTATTACGTTGACATTAACGTAGTACAGGATTTAAAGTAATTTTCACAACTTCATGCATAAATAAGGTGCATTTTGACGATAGTAGTACATTCTCTTCAATTTGTAAATCCTATTCACGACGTCGCTGCCCAAATCTTTTTTGTGTGAAATATGTGACTTTCTGTAACTATTCTACCAACCACTGTCACTTTCCAAAGACATCAGTGGTGTCCCTCTCTCATCTTTATCGTGGCTTCCCTCTGCCTCTTTGCCTTGCCAGCATCCTCTCGAGTATCGACTTTACCTGACATTCACCCAAACAAGATAGAGTCGATTGTGGCGGTCGTTGGCTGCATCAACGTCTCCACTGGGTCGTGTATTCAGTAGCGTGTGTTCGTCATAGGTGTACTTGAGTCTGCGCGTTAAACAAATCACACTTCACCGTGACCCAACCAACATCTTTGTCATAAACACAATCAAACCTTTTAGTGCCCTGGCTTCGCAACTTGCCTGGATGACTTGCCACCGGGTTCTGAATTGATGCCTTTTAGCTTTGTATGCCCTCCTTTCTGCTTCGTCATAATTTATTAGTCTGGTTGACTGTGTAAGATTGTTCCAGTACAGAAAGGTTGTGTGAAGGTATTTGTTTCTTATGTCAAGACTGCTTTGTTTATTCCACAATATCTCATTACGGCCACTCGTGCCATTAGTGCTAGTTGTCATGATCTACCATGTTGTGTTCTAACGAATTCTAACCACGCGCGTTTACCATATAAGGGACATTTGACTTGAACAAACTTAATTAATCAAATTACAATTAAGTCGCACGTTTTGAAATTACATTAATCTAACAAATTCTTATAGATTATATGCAAAGGTTGGAAAAATGTATTTATTGTTCACTGGATCTGGGTAAATGTGTGTCCCTTGTTCACAATTCAAATCATTTCAAAGTAAAGTGCACAGACAATAGAAAATGACATAAAGCATTAGTAGCAAACACGGAAATACATAGTTAAACACAAAATTAATCTTATTAAGGTATTGTAAATTACATGCATTCACATATTCACAGTTGCCTCGTTCTAGTTGTGTGCATAGTAATCATTAAGAAAGAAGGAATTAAAAGGAATAAAAACATTCACTAGCAAAAATGCTTTTCGGCGTGTACACAAAGTTTAATATTGTATATATTATATGCTAACATCAAATTGAGAGTGGTTTAGTGACGTCACTGATGTGTTCCAACATTCAGTCAGTGATCTGTATAGTTTCACTCGCGGTTACATGGCGAGTGGTGGCAATGTCAATTTTCCAGAATAAAAAGTAAAATGTAGCGATTTCGAACCGGGACCGGCAAGTGATACTGCAGAATCATCTTCGAAGTCGGCTCTTTCGGAGAAGTTTAGCGATGCCAGTAGACTTTGAACTCGAATTTATATATTTTCTGACCGAACCATGAAAACGACCACACAGAACCACCAAACGTCTCCTGATACCATACGCATACACAGGTGACGTGGCCAAAACATTACTCTTACTTCCATATAAAAATATTTTTTTGAAATGTACAAAAACAAAAACGGCCCATCTCCTATGCCTAGCTCCTCGGAACTAGTTGTACAAGATATAGCTAGTTTATGTAATTTGTTATCAATATATGGAAGTAAGATAAATGTTTGATCATGTGATATGTGTATATGTATGGCAAATATATGACTATA
>SDWI01001517.1:59533-70440 GCA_009193005.1 Lamellibrachia luymesi | reverse complement strand
CAAAAGGTAGAATAGTGTGCGGACCGGAAATACCGGAGGAATTCAAGATGGACCTGAACCGGAGGAGTGCCATAAGCCCACTGTCATTGCAGTAGTGGAGGTGATTTTGGATATTCTCCGCAAGTTGATATACGCTGTTAACCTGGAAGTAGTAGCGGGCAGTGAGGCAGACCTTCAAGAACGGTTGGTAGAGTGGAAAGAAAGCTTTGGTGGACATGGACTGAAAGTCTAGAGAAGACGGTGGGTCTGGCAGCAGAAGAAAGATCTAGACTGGATTGAAAGAAACTTAACCAATATATATGTGTATCTGGGTGGAGCGGCTTGCAGGGTCGGTGGCACGGAGACGGAAATTCGCAGGAGAATACAAGCTGAGGCGAGTGCATTTAGGAATAATAAAGATGACGACACGTGTTGACGACGGTGCATCTACCTTAGTGACGTCCGTGCGACTGTCAAATATCTACTCGGCTGCTGTGATTGGTCAATAATGACAAATATTACAAGAATTTGTGAAATATGGGAACTGAATAACTGCGTAAAATGATAAACTCAACACAGTTGCACCGATGCGCTGTTCCAATGGTTCTATGATATATATTGCATTGTTTTGAATAACAATAAAGTATCCACGTTAGCAGAACAGAATGCATCCGAATTATTGTCTTCCCAAGAGATCTCACTGATGATTCCAATTGAGCCAGTATATAATATCTTAACTAGTAAAACAAGTCTTTTACGGAAATCTACGTCAAGTTTTGATGGATGCTTAGGATGTGGTGTGATTTGTTTGGCATTGGTATGGACAAATGAGCGTGCTTGTTTGCGTGTCAATGATAAAATTGACTGAACTAGGCGGAAACACTGCACATCAAATAGCAGTAGAGTTATTGTGAAGACAAGAAAACTGACACATTGTACAGCTATTTTACTATGCCTTAGTGTAAATTATAATATAATAAAAACAGCACCATTGATATCGAAAGAGTGAAAGTATTTCGTTTCGTGTTAGAATGTCAACTATTTTAACTATGCTTCAGTTATGGTCCAGATTGAAAAGCGAATTAAATACGATGGAACACAGGAACGTGCGACCAGAACGATTACCAGGGAAAAAAAAACGAATTTGTGTATGGAGAACTTCTGGTAACCACCGCTGCCCCCCGGGTGACCAAAGGCAGATACCACACAACGCTTACGCCTGTTCGGCAGACATACGCTTCAGCCCAAAACACTACTGCAACCCTGTAGGCCAGACTATTAAGTATCGATTATTGGACTCTCTCACGCTATCGCGAATTCGCCGAGAACAAAGCCTGACCTCAGATACGTCGCTTCACCGTTACCGTCAGGTGGCATCACTGGTCTGATTGATTCATGTTGGCGCTATGTTCCAGTTCAATTTATTTTGTTCAGTTGTAGCCGTTTGCCGGACAGTCAGTTAACGGACATTCAATAGATGCCGTCAGACGCAGGCTTTTTCATGTGTTAGAAATATAAAAGTGTTAGGATAGAAAATTGTTAGAAATATTAATTCCGCTTTATTTTATCAGTAATTTTTTTAATTGTTTCGTATGCATTCTATACACTTATAAAATGTCACTCATAACATATAAGTTAGAATGAAAGGCCCCGGATGCCAACCTAGAACCTGGATATACATCCGGGTTCCGTCACAATGGAACCTACTCTCTGGTTCCAAGCTCTGGTGTGTGCGACAAACGGTGGCGCCACATCCCGGAGCTTGGATAATCGAGGCTAAAATAAGCGCGCCCCTTTTCGAAAGTTCCTAGCGACATCTATGTATGTATGTATGTATGTATGTATGTATGTATGTATGTATGTATGTGTGTGTATGTATGTATGTATGTATGTATGTATGTATGTATGTATGTATGATCTCAAACTCCGGCATATGTCGATCACAGCATTTGGTGTGATGTACAATACGGTTTTATAAAAAATCTGTATATGAAAACAAATTATATGTATTAAAACGTGTATCTTCCGGACGCACTTTTATTATTGTGGCTAGCCATAATTCGTAGTATTTTTTAACAATTCTGAAGCGTGGTCATACATTAAAATAATTACTTAAGGCATAAATATTACTAATTTAGGGTCATTACATGTGAATTCTACCAATGGATGTTGCACTGATATATTACTCTGTGAATTAAATAAATTAATTCATATTTCTCAGGTTAATATTTCATGAACTAATCAACTAATATGAAGTATGTCTATAACACTTTGTGGAATTGTTCTCTGTAATGTGTAGATTGCATAACCATAATGAAAACACGTATATATTTATGGTAAATGTGCAGTAAACTGATAAAACCAGACATATATATTCAATGAATCATCTGCGAAACTGTTTTCATGCTTCAATTGCAGGAGCGTCTGCAGGTTTTTTCCATTAGGGGAAAAAATATTCTGCTGTCTGATTTCGACCAGAAATCTTCGCACTTATCAAAATGTCTACTTTCAATGAACAATATTGATATAATTGGATGATCTACCTAACACAAATAGTAAAAATCTACTCACCATAATTTTTTTTTTACAAACATCCAGATCCAGGCGGCATGTGCTCCCCTTGCCCCCACCCCCGGACGCCCCATGGTCAATTGTGAGTTAAATGTATATCTGTAAAATATATAAAGTATTATTAATTGTATTTTTGCATCCTAGTGCACATATCAGAACAATTTAGCACTCTGCTTAGCCTTAACTTAACTACTAATCTACGCACATGTTACATGTGTACAAAGCTACATCATGTAATTATTTAACATATTTTAATAAACTTGGCTACCATTAGGGATTTTTGGAAGGAAGCATTTGAGGATATTGGGAGTTACTTGTTAGTTGTGCTATTGGACTGGTTTATGCCTGATAAAAGTTACAGCACAATATCTGCTCCCCACATACATTTTGGGGGTCTGACATTTACTAATTAAAAACATATGACAACGTAGCATCTTACGATCTGTATAGATTAAGACAACCAGACAAAACAAACTCTAATTCGAACAATGTGAAGCATAAATACAACTTTTAGCTAATGTTTGGATGTGCATTTATTTAACACCCAATCGATGTATGAAAACCTAACCTTTAAACGACACCTCGATGGCGTTTTTGTTTTTGTGAAGTGTTTTCGTCGTTCGGTAACATTATGTCATTAAGTATTTAACTACAGTTTGTTTTCTCTCGATCGATTAAATAGCTATTCGCTTTTTGTCAAAATGAATTGACTTTTCAGCATCCCGTGATGTGCTATGGCATGTTGTTAGTTATGACTCAGCCTGGCTTGGTTTTTTGCCACCTTGAAGGCACTCTCGCGACCAATGATAGTGAGAGGTGCAGATGGGCAACTTGTATCTCTTTTGTTGTACCATTTGCTGGTTTACGTTGTAACTAACCCTAAATGACCCACTGATGTTTTTGCTTTGGGCTAGCTTCAATTGTTGGCGAGTAGAAAGATGCCTTGTCACTGGTGGTAAAAAAAAACCTCAAATGATTTATTATTATATTGACATCAACGGAATAAAGGATTTAAAGTAATTTCCGCAACATATACCACTTCATGCATATATACGGTGTTTTTTGTCGCTAGCAGTACAATTGGTGTTTCAATTTGCAAATCCTGTTCAAGACGTCGCCGTCCAGATCTTTGTTGTGTAAAATACATGTCTTTCTCCAACTATTCTTCCAATCACTGTCACTTTCCAGAGACATCAGTGGTGTCCCTCTCTCATCTTTATCGTGGCTTGCCTCTGTATCTTTGCCTTGCCAGCATCCCCTCAAGTATCGACTTCACCGGACATTCATCCAAACAAGATAGAGGCGATTGTGGTGGCCGCTCGCTGCATCAACGTCTCCACTGGGTCGTGTATTCAGTAGCGTGTCTTCGTCATAGGTGTACTTGAGTCTGAGCGTTAAATAAATCACACTTCACCGTGACCCAACCAACATCTTTGTCATCAACACAATCAAACCTTTTAGTGCCCTGGCTTCGTAACTTGCCTGGATGATTTGCCATCGGGTTCTGAATAGCGAAATAAAGTTTAGCCTTGTTGACCGCGTAAGGTTGTTCCAGTACTGGTAGGTTGTGAGAAGGTATTTTTTCTGATGTCAATCCTGCTGAGTTTCTTGCACAACATCTCATTACGACCCCGCGTTCCATTAGTGCTAGTTTTCATGCTCTGCCTTTAGTGCTAGTTGTCACGCCCTACCATTAGTGCTAGTTGTCACGCTCTACCATTAGTGCTAGTTGTCACGCTCTACCATTAGTGCTAGTTGTCACGCTCTACCATTAGTGCTAGTTGTCATGCTCTACCATTAGTGCCAGTTGTCATTCTCTAACATTTTTGCTAGTTGTCATGCTCTACCATTAGTGCTAGTTGTCGCGCTCTACCATTAGTGCTAGTTGTCATGCTCTACCATTTGTGCTAGTTGTCACGCTCTACCATTAGTGCTAGTTGTCACGCTCTAAGATTAGTGCTAGTTGTCACGCATTACCATTAGTGCTAGTTGTCATGCTCTACAATTAGTGCTAGTTGTCATGCTCTACCATTAGTGCTAGTTGTCATGCTCTACCATTAGTGCTAGTTGTCATCATCTGCCATTAGTGCTAGTTGTCACGCACTACCATTAGTGCTAGTTGTCATGCTCTACAATTAGTGCTAGTTGTCACGCTCTACCATTAGTGCTAGTTGTCACGCACTACCATTAGTGCTAGTTGTCATGCTCTACCATTAGTGCTAGTTGTCATCCTCTGCCATTTTGTTTTCTAACGAATTATAACCACGCGCCTTTACCATTATTATACGTGACATTTACCTTGATCAAAACTTATTCATCAACTTACAATTAAGTTACACGTTTTGAAATTACATTAATCTAACGCATTCATAAAGATTATATGCAATGGTTGGATATATTTATTTATTGTTCATTCGGTCTGGGTAAATCTGTGTTCCATTGTGCACTGCAATTCAACTCAATTCAAAGTAAAGTGCACACACTATCTACTATAACATAAAGCATTAGTAGCAAACACGGAAATACATAGTTCGAAAACAAAATGAATCTTATTAAGGTATTGTCAATAACAAACATACACATATTCACAGTTGCGTCGTTCTAGTTGTGTGCATAGTATTCATTACGAAAGAAGTGCTTAAAGGGATTAAAAACAAGACACTACCTAAAATGCTTTCTCGGCGTGTACACAAAGTTTAACATTGTATATACTATATGCTAACATAAAAAAAAAATATGCGATGAAGTGGTTTAGTGACGTCACCAATGACATGGGTTTACTAGGAATGTGCGCTGAGCAAGTCGCACAACCACGGAAAGGGAAATCGTTGCTAATCGACGCACTGTACGCTTAGCTTTATCAGGACAGGCTATAGACAACGACAACTGTGTTGGACTACCATTAAGCTAATGACGTCCTTGTCCACTTGCCATCTGTAGTTTTAGCTTTGGATATTAAATCTTAAAACAAGCTGTGCCCCTACTGCACTGAACGACGTACCGCATAAATCAAAAAACAATGTCGTACATTGTTATTGCGCTGTTCGACAGAAACTCAACAACCCATGAATTATTTTAATAAATTTCGTTTCCAATAGTATAACGTAGATAGTTAATATTCGGTTACTTGGAAACCGCCTCATTTGGTTGGGAAAAATGCAGCTAATTTTGGTTTGACTATAAAATGGCGTCGCACCTCATAGAAAATGGCAACCAGTTGGCAGAAGCAGCCGTGATAAAACACACGGGTTAATCAGACGACAACGTATTGTTGATAGAGTGCGGTTGCACGTCTTTTTGGTCGTTTTTATTCGCGACGTCCGACAATACGTTGCGGTTGGGAACAAAAACTGTATTGCGCTGCGATGTCGGAGAGGAGACGTTATTGTTTGCAGTTGTAAGCCACACAGACACTAACTGCAGCATTGCGTGCGTGGCAACATACGTATATTTCACAGTTGTGTTTGGTGCACAAGGGTGAACGGGGAACTACTTTTTCAAAGGTGCTGATCGCTATTAATTTCGGCGTAAAGCCGTTAGTGCCGATATTGACAACACGTGTTGACGACGGTGCATCTACCTTAGTGACGTTCGTGCGACTATCAAATATCTACTCGGCTGCTGTGATTGGTCAATAATGACCAATATTACAGCAATTTGTAAAATATGTGAACTGAATAACTGTGTCAAATGATAAACTCAACACAGATGCACCCATGCGATGTTTCAATTGTTCTATTAGATGTCTTGCTTAGTTGTGAATAATAATAAAGTATCTACGTTAGCAGAACAGGATGCATCAGAATGATGTCTTTCCAAGATACCTCACTGAAGATTCCAATGGAGTCAGTATGTAATATCTTAGCTAGTGAAACACGTCTGCTACAGAAACCTACGTCAAGTGGTGACGGATGTTTAGGATGTGGTGTGATTTGTTTGGTATTGGTATGGAAAAATTAGCGGGTTTATTTGCGTTTTAATGACATAATTGGCTGAATTAGGCGGAAACACTGAATAGCAGTTGAATTATTGTGAAGACAAGAAAACTTACACACTTTTATATAATATTTATGTGGGTGACTACAACATTTTTCGATTGATCTTTTAAAATCTCGTTTATATTTCTTAGTGTAAAATAAAACATGATAAAAACACTACCAATGATGTCGAAAGAGTGAAAGTAAAATTGCATCACGCATTATTAAAGCAGTTGTAAATTTCGTTTCTTATTAGAATGTCAACTATTTTAACTATATCTCAGTTATGGTTCAGATTGAAAAGCGAATTAAATACGATGGAACATAGGAACGTGCGACCAGAACGATTACCAGGGATAAACTAATTTGTATGGGGAGAACTTCTGGTAATCACCGCTGCCCCCCCCCACCCCGGGTGACCAAAGGTCGGGGTTGCCTACGCGGCAGATACCACCCAACGCCCACGCCTGTTAGGCAGACATTCGCTTAAGCCCAAAATACTACTGCAACCATGTAGGCCACAATATTAAATATCGATCATTGGACTGTCGCACGCTTTCGTGAATTCGCCGAGAACAGAGTCTGACCCCAGATACATCGTTTCATTGTTACCGTTAGGTGGCATCACTGGTCTGATTGATTCATTTTGGCGCTATGTTCCAGTTCAGTTTAATTAGTTCAGTTGTTGCCGAAAAAAATAGAAAATAGAAAAGTGTTAGAAATATTAATTCCACTTTATTTTATAAGTAAATTTTTTAGTTGTTTCATATGCATTCTATACGCGTATAAAATGTCACTCACAACATATGAGTTAGAATGAAAGGCCCCGAATGTATACCTAGAACCTGGGTATACATCCGGGCTCCGTCACAATGGAACCTACTCTGTGTGGATCCACGTTCAGGTGCGTGCGACAAACAATGGCGCCACATTCCGGAGCTTGGATAATCGAACATTTCTAGCGACATCTATGTATGTGTGTGTGTGTGTGTGTGTGTGTGTGTGTGTGCGTGCGTGCGTGCGTGCGTGCGTGCGTGCGTGCGTGCGTACGTGCGTGCGTGTGTGTATGTGTGTGCGTGCGTGTGTGTGTGTGTAAAAAAGGTAAAGGTACGTTCTTATATAGCGCGGTATCCAGTCAGCAGAACCGCTCAAAGCGCTTTACACTTCACCCACTGGCATACCTGTTAATTCCAAGGCCTCTCTGGGAAACACGCAGCCACGCTATTGTATGTATGTATGTATGTATGCAAGTATGTACGTAAGTTATCATCCAATGTTGATAAAAAAAGTTGTTGAACTGTTATGCTTTTTCTTTTTATCTGTTTTTTCATCAATTGCAGGGGCGTCCGAAAGCTTTTTTCCAGAAGGGGACAAAACATTCTGCTGTCTGATTTCGACCAGAAATCTTCACACTTACCAGTAATGTCTACTTCCAATAAACTATAATGATATCATTAGATGATCTACTTAACACAAATAGTAAACAATCTACTCGCCATAAATAAACCAATTTTTTTTACAAACATTCATATCCAGGGGGCGTGTACCCCCTTGACTCACCCGGACGCCCATGATCAATTGTAATTTAAATACATATTTGTAAAATATTTAAAGTATTAGTAATTGTATTTTTGCATCCTAGTGCAAATATCGGAACAACATAGCACTCTGGTTAGCTTAACTACTAATCTATGCACAGTATACATGTATACAAAGCTACATCATGTAATTATTTAACATGTTTTAATAAGGTACCAAATAATTAAATGCTAGGTAGGAAATATTGTTCCGTAACTTTTGTTAGGCATAAAACAGTCCTATGCTATAAATAACAACTAACTTCCAATTTATCCTTCGAATCTACCTTCACTAAAACTACATTGGCTACCATTGTGGGATTTTTGGAAGGAAGCATTGGGAGGATATTGGGAGTTACTTGTTATTTGTGCTATTGGACTGGTTTATGCCTGATAAAAGTTACAGCACAATATCTGCTCCCCACATACATTTTGGGGGTCTGACATTGACTAATTAAAAACATATGACAACGTAGCATCTTACCATCTGCATAGATTAAGACAACCAGACAAAATAAGCTTTAATTCGAACAATGTGAAGCTTAAATACAACTTTTAGCTAATGTTCAGATGTGCATTTATTTAACACCCAATCGATGTATGAAAACCTAACCTTTAAACGACGCCTCGATGGCGTTTTTGTTTTTGTGAAGTGTTTACGTCGTTCGGTAACATTATGTCATTAAGTATTTAACTAAAGTTTGTTTGCTCTCGATCGATTAAATAACTATTCGCTTTTTGTAAAAATGAATTGTCTTTTCTTTTTGGCCGGGAAATCAATACCTGAAACCACAGAGAAGTGCAAAATGGCTCGAAATGACCAGAAGTAAAAGTAAAAACAATGTAATCGAACGATGTAATTGATGTAACAGTAGCAAAAAATAATGAAGTTATATCTTATTTTTATAACAAAAACACACTTGTGACTTATATGGTGGGGAGGTGGTTTGGCCATGAAATCAATACATGCACCCATCGAGAGGGGCAAAGTGGTTCGTAAAGACCAGGACGTCAGAGAGAGACGTCAATAGATGTCGCAATAGCAAAACAGACTATTTGGTTAACGGGTTACAATTGTATCTTAATGTGTACATGACAGGCCGAACCGAACACAGTCATTTTTGTCAGCGCTTGATCGATCCAGCAGTGTAACTTAAAGTCAGTTCAGGTAGTGGCTACCCAACCATGACTGCCGAGCAGAACAAAGACACGCCATGCCTGGACGATTCTGGTCGAGCGCAGTAACAAGACATTAAGTAAATAGTATTGTCCTTAACTAATTCTGGTAAAATGTTGTAAATTTAAAATGTTCCAGGCCCATATTTGTACAGTGGTGGGATGTGGTGATGTTTTAATGTTTAATATCAGTGTAAAATTACGACAAACGAATCTTTCCTTTGTTCATAGCTGATGACATTCAGAAGAGATTAAGTTATCGTATAAATATAGCCGGCATCTGAAAGCTCATGTAGTTACAGAACACGATGCCCCGATATCGGCGGTGCGCACACGAGTTGGGTCAACCTTTATAATGTAATGTACGTTGACCAGTCGCACAACCACGGAAAGGGAAATCGTTGCAAATCAACGCACTGTATTTACCAGGACAGGCTATAGACAATGACAACTGTGTTGGACTACCATTAAGCTAATGACTTCCTTATCCACTTGCCATCTGTAGTTTTACCTTTGGATATTAAATCTTAAAACAAAGGATGCTTCCCTATTTCTGAAGTTCAATAGTGTAACTATCTGCATGTACCGACGGCTTGCATCTCGTTTGAAACAAGCCGTGTCCCTACTGCACTGAACGACGTACCGCATTAATCAAAAAACAATGTCGTACATTGATATATCCAAATGTTATTGCGCTGTTCGACAGAAACTCAACAACCCATGAATTATTTTAATAAATTTCGTTTCCAATAATATAACGTAGATAGTTATTATTTGGTAACTTGGAAACCGCCACATTTGGTCGGTAAAAATGCAGCTAATTGTGGTTTGACTATATAACGGCGTCGCACCTCATAGAAAATGGCAACAAGTTGGCAGAATCAGCCAGGTTAAAACTCTCGGGTGAATAAGATGACAACGTTTTGTTGATAGAGTGCGGTTGGACGTCTTTTTGTCTTTTTGTTCGCAACGTCCGACAATACGTTGCGGTTGGGAACAAAAACTGTATTGCGCGACGTCGTCGGAGACGTCATTGTGTGTAAGCCACATAGACACTAACTGCAGCGTTGCGTGCGGGGCAACATACGTATATTTCACAGTTGTGTTTGGTGCACAAGGGTGAACGGGGAACTACTTTTTTCAAAGGTGCTGGTCGCTATTCTTCGCCTTACCTGGCGGTGCTACTGCACATTATGTTCAAACACAACTGTTGTGTTTGACATTTGCGATCTAGGTTCCTGCGATGAAACAAGGTGGTGGAATCTGGGAAGAATCCTTTGGCTGTTTCTGTAAATTTATTGAATCTGCCTAAGACATATTTAGAAATGTAATTAATCAACATCGATTTACATAGTGAATATGATAGCATGCCTGTAACAAAATTATATCATATGATTCGCTACATATTGTGTTTGAGTTTCCGGACTTTCCGACTTTGTGCACTGTATGTTTGTCGAAGTCAGTACACACATCAACGTAAAACTGTCGGTTGTTCGCACAATTTTATATTACGCAATACTTCGTCACGTGATATTCAAAAAGAGGTGAACACACAATATTATTTGACCCCCCCTTAGTTCACATTTTAGTACCAAAATTTAAGAAATATGTGTGTATATATTTGTGG
>SDWI01001517.1:34618-59208 GCA_009193005.1 Lamellibrachia luymesi | reverse complement strand
ATATATATATATATATATATATATATGTAGTTGTTTCCTAGGTTCACTCGAATGGAATATTCATGTCCAGGTTCAGTATTACAGGTGAGTTATATCAATTGTTATTTTATAAGTAATTTTGAAGAAAACATCATATGCAATGCTGATTGGACAATGTTTTTAATAAGACTTTTTTACGGATATAGTTCACTGCAATCCTTTTTTGCAATATTACTGGCAGTAAAGCACAACTTTGATTTCACACGCCGGCCCCTCTACGACCGCATTTATCAATGATGCCATCATAAATCTGGGCTTGGCTAAAACGTTTCTTTTGGACGTCTTATGACCGTGACAGACATTCGGAAAAAGAGTGTCGTGCGATCCAGTATATAGGCGATGAGCGAGAACCTGAAAGAAGCACAGGTCTAGGCCTTGTACTTGTTGCGTACTTCAACGAACTTCATATTCCGCGACGCATATGTAAGTGCTACTACTTAAAAATAATAACTACACATGTAACTTATGTTGTTACGGTTATTGCTAATACTTATTGTTTGTTATGATAAGTATTTTGATAAATCATCTTTGCCGCTTGCATGTCGCCTTAAGGTGTTGAACCAAGTGGTCGTTTCGCCTATTTCTATTTGTTTGCAGGCATCATCAATGTTAATGCTTTGATTTCCCGCACTGTGTATTGAATTTTGCTTGGGACAAGAAACCAGGACACCAAACTTAATCAGAGTCTCATGTCTCATGTAGTTATACTCCAAACAGCCCAATATTGAGCTAACGCAGGAGTTTGGACCAACGGTTTTTAGTGTCTCTTCCGAAAGACACGGGCAAAGTGGGGTGAACGAAATTGCCCAAGTTTCGAAACGGCGGAGGTGGAATCGAACCACCGTCCTCTCGATCGACTGGCGGGTGCTCTAAACATTAGACCACCGCTCCCCAGAGTGATATGAACGATGTTGTCTTTGATTTTGCAGAGTTGTTTCCTACTTAGAACACAACGTCGAGGATATTTTGTAGTTAAGTGAGGTAGAGCAGCGTTTCCTAATCGGGGATCCCCGGCCCACGGGGGGAGGTGGCTTGTGGCGGGGGATGCCATCTCATGTGGGGAGTGTCCCTCGAATGTTTTTTTTTGACACAGGGGGCGTTGGAGGCAAAAGGTTGAGAACCGCTGAGGTAGAACATGGTCTGGTTTAGTCAACGCTCAAGGAACAACCTCGGCAATCGGTTATGTCTGCAAAAACGCTTTCTCTCAATGTAAACATGATATTTTCTATGCTGTGTTAAAGTCACATGTGCCTGCCTTACGTGGGGAATCGTCGTTGCGATTATTTGGGAACCTCTGAAACATGGCCATGAAACAATTCAGGGCAGTTGATGGCCCTGGGAATCATGTTGTCAGACATTCTCATAACATGCTCAGACTATATCAGCTGGGCCTTAACCAGCATAGTGTGTACGCTGGGTGAGCGAGCCCTCTGAAGGACATATATGTACTTGATACTTTGAATGTCAGCTGACTTTAATCAGGGAGCGCATACACCCTTGGTGGAATATTCGAAGGCTATGATGTATCTTTTGTATGGTTTCCCTTCACACATGATTACCGTTAGCAGAGGAGTTGCCTCTCCTGCAATGAAATTGTTTTCTTTTCATGTTAGCTACAACTCTGCTGAAAGTGATTAAATTTTCAGAAAAAAATAAGCCAATTCGTTCAGCTTTCCAGGAAACAAACCTACGAAAACATGAAGATGTCATTTGTGGTATTTGCGTTGATAATGTTGCTGGTTGCCATCAGTGGCGCGCAACCATGGGGTAAGCCTCGACTCTACGTCAGCAGTAAACGCAAAGTTACGTAGTCTTTGACCAAAGACCACCGATGCCGTCATCTTGTACACGTATGACACACACTCTATTTTTTCTGAACATTACACAGAGGAACATGGTTTACCACACAAACGAACGAACGAACTAACGAATGAACGAACGAATGAAAGATCGAACGAACAAGCGAACGAGCGAACCAACGAACCAAAGAAGAAACCACAGACCCAATAAACCAACGACCCAATGAGCCAACCAACCAACCAACCAACCAACCAACCAACCAACCAACCAACCAACCAACCAACCAACCAACCAACCAACCAACCAACCAACCAACCAACCAATCATCCAACCAACCATCCAACCAAACAACCAACCAACCAACCAACCAATCATCCAACCAACCAACCATCCAACCAAACAACCAACCAAACAAACAACCAACCAACCGAACATGTCATAATAATACACGGTTCAAACGACAATATAATAAACTTATTAAACGATACTTGGTTCTATGCACGAGTTACTTCTAAATGTTATATTGGACGAGGTTGCCAGCCCAATACAGCATTCTGAAGCAACGAGTACACAAAACCAAGTATCGTTTTATAACGTATTTATTTCAGTTGAACATAGTAATATGTAATGCAATAAAACGGTAATGTACCTGCGATTATCGCCCACTCTCCGTCAGTATGAGATACGCTGATTTCGGGAAGCCTCGGCGTACCTTACATGTGTCACGTGAATTGGCTTAGCAACTGGTTACTAGGATACAATTTAGTTGGTTGATGTTTCTGCATTAAAACCTGCCGTAATTAGAAACGAATGGGTAACAAAGAAATATTATAATTGGGAGCTATTTTTAGACCCAGCAGACGACCATACAGTGACGCAAAATCTGGCACGCTGTTATAAAGTAAGTAGTCCGTTCCAATGCAATATCGGTTTTTTTTCTGCACGGGCGTCATGCCGTGGACATAAGCGAATATCACCACATACAGTGCGATGTCACTGCCAATTACCCATATAGTAGCGTTGACCCTGTCGAGTAAATATACACCAGTAGCACCAATGTGACAAAAACATGGTGTTCGACAACTCTGCTTAGAACTTAGCTACAGTAAAGGAAAAAGCAACCGTTTGCAAAAGGTTTAACAACATTTAGAGATGTAACAAGATTGCCACCCCAAACAACACGTTCCAGGTGGCAAGTGGACAAGGAAGCCATTGGCTTATCGAGAGTCCCACAATTTTCTCATCTATGTGTAGCCCGCCCTTATCAAATATCTGTCAATTCTATTTTATATTTATATAAACATATTCACGCTATTAGCATTAACACAATAATTTGGCAGTTTGTTCCATTTATTTATCACCCTCTGGGAGAAACAGTAGTTTTTCATGTCCAACCTACACTGCTCCTTAACTAATGTTGCTTTGTGTCATCTGGTTCTACTGCCTCCTTTAAGTTTGAAGAACATATTCCTATCAACATCCTCATAACCGTTCACTATTGTAAACACTGCTATTTGGTCTCCTCTTAGTCTCCTGGTCTCTACTGTTGTCAAACCACATTGTAATAAGCGACTTTCGTAACTAAAGTCTCTCAATTGTGGAAACATTTTAGTTGCTCTTCGTTTTATTCGTTCTAGCTTGTCTATGTCCTTTTTACGATACGGCCTCCATGCTCTAATACAATATTCCAAGTGTGGTTTAACTATTGCTTTGTACATGGGTACAATTAGCTCTTTCTCATTATATGTGATAGTTCTCCTAATTAGCCCATGAATTTGATTTCCTTTCAAAGCAGCAATCCGACATTGCTCTGAAACTTTCATGTCAGCACTATATATTACTCCTAAGTCCTTTTCTTGTGTGGTTCTACCTAGTACAGCATCCCCTGTTTAATGTTCTTCGTCCATGTTTCCAAGTCCTACGTGTATGCATTTACACTTCCCAAAATTGAATAACATTTGGCATTTGTCTGACCATTTAACTAATTTATCTAGATCACCCACTCATATCAGATTTCCAGTTTGAAATATCACCATCTACTATTACTCTCTGTCTTCTGTGTGTAAGCCACTCTTTTATCCAGTTGATTACATCATTACCTGTACCATGGGCTTTTAAGTAACAATCTTTGTTATGACTTAATACTCTCTAAAAGTGAGCTGCTGCAGTGATCAGCTGCTGCAGTGAGACATCGACAGTACTACAAGGAAACTGTTAGTCATTCAATTAGTAACGATCTCATATGTAACGTTGTCTCATGGATTGTGAACGATTTCACCGTAGAGCAGCTCACAACCAGAGCCGCGACTCGCGTATGCAGCTAGCCGCATTATGACAGGCATCTCCAGGGCTGACGCAGTATTTTACGAATCTGCGTCAAAACGATAGAAAACATAAACAGTTTACGTATCGTGGAATATTATTTATATCCATGAGTGGCTGACAACATTTTAGTAAAATTAACACCTAGCACTTTTTTGTGATTGTTCTGCATGCGCCGAAGCAATCGCGTATCTACAGGAAATTATGCCAACGCGTGTGTGTCTGTTAAATATGAATAAGCATTATTGTTAGTACGGCGTATTCTTTATTGACACGGTAACTCGTTATATGTCTGCGGACTAACATTGGACTCGCGTTGTTGTGGATTGTTCTAAACAAACAGATTGTTCTATTTTCCACCAGAGGCTTTTTATAACATGAAAACGTTATTCGTTAGCTGTGTGGTTTCAGTGAAAGTTTGTCGAAATAGTTTCGGGTGGGTTCTAGCTTATGCATTCCAAGCTAGCATTTCCTGTTCGCGCGAAAACTGGAACTACTAAATTTGTGCAAATGTTGTTCTATTCCCGAATATTTTCATAAATTACAGTATTAATATCACTCTTTTTAACCTGCTCCCGCGATTGGAGGGCGCAGTCTTACAGGAACTCAAACTACACGTGTCGTATAGTGTTTGCTACACGATCACGGTGGATACATAAAACAAGAAAATATTTCATAGCTATCGGATAGATGGCCGTATTGTCGCTGCTAAGAGACCACGGGCATATTTCCATAAATAAACAATAGGTTGACTACGGAAAAGCTAATGAAAACAACGATTGTTTGAAGTCATATTATATCACATCTTGCAGAATATTCAATTAATTAATTATTCCAAAATAATTATCTGCACTGCCAGCTTTCTTTGATTATGCATATTTTTCCTGCGATTATCGTAAGTTTCGATGTGACGTAACTTGTTTCGGGAGCGCAGCGAGACTGAGACGTTCCATTTATTCACATATGTTTATAGCGATGGCGGTTGTTTCGACGCGAGCGTCAGAATGATTTACTGTGCGACAAACAGTAGTAATGATAGAGTAACATGTAGTTAGTTCAAGTGCCCATCTCAGTAACTTCGAATTTTACGCGTGCTTTGCGAGTTAGACGTATTAAACATTATGATATAGCTAAATGATCTAGCAAGGTAATCAGTAAGGACGTGGTTAGAGTGGAGAGATGACAAGGGAGGATCATTGTTGCATGGATGATGGCTACAAAACAACTTGTGTGCATTATGTCTGTGTAAGGGCCTCAAACAGGAAGGGCGGAGACAGAGAAAAAGGTCTTCAGGGAAGTGCTGGAGAGAATGGTGGGATTAGAGAAAGCACGTGTGATAATGTGCATAGCTGGATATTTGAATGGATATGTGGGTTCAGCATTGATGGGAGAAGAAGAATCAATCGGGAGATTCGGATGGGGAAAATGAATCGAGAGGGTTGAGAGCTGGTAAATGTGGTTACTAGAAACGGGCTGGCCGTGGCAGGAACATTCTTCAAGAAGCGGTAAAGCCACATCGGATTGAAGTGGCCAGCATAAAAAAGAACTCGACCTGTTGGTAGCGAGGAGGCAGCAGATGTGGAGAGTGACTGCAAGACCATTGCTGGTGAGCACGCGACCACATAAAACAAGCCCTTATTTTGCTGTTGTGCACATTCAGAAGAGGAGAGGGGACAATGTAGTGAAGAATGTAGTGGAGAACCACGAAACTGCTAATTGTGTGGTGCCATCTCTTGCATGAGGTTGACACCATTTCACCGTCGTCTCCACCGTCTCCCTCGTTCTCATTCTCCACTCCCCCCACACCCGCCATATCTCTCTTCACGCAGTAGTCCCATCTCAGTCTCGGTCTTCCTCTTCTCCTTCTACCCTCCACTCTAAGGGCATCCGCTCTCTTCTCTCTCCTCCAGCCCACTTTAGCCGGCTCCTCACCAGCTTCCCCGTGAGATTCTCTCTCACAGCAACTTCCTCCCTCAACTGATCCATTCTTCGCTTGTCAATTCTTTTCATTCCCGCAATTCTTCTCACCACGTTATTCTCACAAACATGCAGTTTCTGTAGTTGTTTTTCTAACGTCCCTGCGGTTTCTATGCCGAATAGGTATTCTGGTGTTACGCAAGAGCTAAGTCCCTTTTCTTTTAGCTTCCGAGATATGTGTCTATCTCCCATCAACTCTTCCACTTTCCTCCACGCACTCGCCCCAGGTTATATTCTCCTGCGAATTTCCGTCTCCGTGCCGCCGTTCCTGCAAGCTGCTCCACCCACATAAACATTATGTTGCTTATGTTTCTTCCCATCCAGTCTTATATCTAGATCTTATTCTGCAAAGCACTTCCGTCTTCTCTAGACTTTCAGCCCATGTCTACTAAAGATTTCCTTCCACTCTACCAACCATTCTTGAAAGTGTGCCCCACTGCCCGCTACTACTGCCAAATTATATGCATATATCAACTTGCGGAGAATATCCCTGATCATCTCCACTACTGCGACGACCAAAAGTGGGTTGTTGGCTCGCCTCCATCTCAGGTTGGCGTCCACCCTGAATCAGTCCGATATTCCCGGTCCGCTCACTATTCTACCCTCCACATATGGCGCCTCCTCGCTACCAACAGGTCTAGTTTTGTTTTATGCTGGCCACTTCAATCCGATGCGGCTTTCCACCTTTCTTGAAGAATGTTACTGCTACGGCCATCCCGTTTCTAATACCAACTTCAGCTCTCAACCCTCTCGGTTCCTTTTCCCTCACCTGCATACCCGATCGGTTCTTCTTCTCTCGTCTCTGCTGTACTTACATGCCCATTAAAATATCCAGCTATGCACATTATCACATGCGCTTCCTCCAATCCCACCATTATCTTCAGTACTTCCCCGAAGACCTATTTCTCTGTCCCCGCCCTTCCTGTTTGAGGCCCATGCACATACATAATGCGCACAAGTTGCATTTTAACCATCGTCCATGTAACAATGATCCTCCCTTGCCTTCTCTCCACTCTCTCCACGTCCTTGCTGATTTCCTTGCTTGCTAGATCGTTTAGCTATATCATAATGAATATACGAGCTACGATACATAAACCATCTCGGAAAAATTTCAATATCTAAAAATGTGACAAACAACTGCGTAAATATAAAATGTATTCATCAGCACAATATTATGTATTATATTCAGTATATGATGTATATGTGTGCTCTGTTGAGTCTGGAATAAAGCTACTGAATCAAATGTAGGATTCAGCCTACAGTTACTTTTCCCATTGGTGGTCATGTTAACGTTTTGCATAATTATAAGAAAACGTAACCATCAACAATTCTAACAGTTTTCACCAGCCGCTGTCATCATCCCACTGACATGCTGGTCGAGGTTTTTCAAACTTAGACATTTCTAACTCTTGCTATATGCCTGTATTTGCGATACCCCTCAATGTTTACCAAATTGGCATGAATTATGACGCACGCGTGTCTAGTGGCCAAAACATCACACATATCCTTTCGCCTATTAAAATCATGAAAACATCCACCATTTCACTCTCAACAGCTTCCTCCAGCAAACCTGGCAATGTTCCTGCTCAAATGCACTTATGTCAGATCGTATGAATTTTTAAAAACGCCCTATATTCAAACTTACTATGCCCTACATTCGTGTAACACACCAGGAAGTCTAACTGAGGCATGACCCCTGTAACGTTCTACTACGTATTAGTTGTAGCCATGTTGTTTATCGATTGGAGCGAAGCCGACGCAGTGAGCCAATCATCATCGGGTTTACAAAACATGTATGCGCCAATAGTGCGACTTGTTCCACACACACGGAACCAGCAAAAGTAGTTACGTCATACATACATACATATATACATACATACATACATACATACATACATACATCCTCTTCAGCTATTCTAGGCTAATAGCCTTTTAGCTGGTCTTTACAATTGTTTGTGCGCATGGGTGGAAAGTTGTCATTTTGTTAAAAACCGTAAGCGCGCCAGAATCTGTCTAGTCTTGATTTGAAAATATTTAATGAGGGCGCTGAAACTACATTCTCTGTGAGGGTGTTCCACCGGTTTACTACCCTGTGTCTGAAGTAATGCCTTCGTTGTCTTGCAGTCACGCGTTCCTTCTTGAGTTTCAGGCTGTGTACCCTGGTTACCGTATTATTGTCCAGCTCAAGTGGCATTCTATCAACTTTATAGATTCCATGGAGATATTTGCACGTTTCAATCATATCTCCTCTTGCTCTTCTATAATAATAAATAATATACGACATTTATATAGCGCCTTAATCACATAGTGTTCTATGGCGCTTTACAATACAGTAATAATACAGCTAAACTTATATAGGCAGTTAAAAATTACGTTATAGAGCAATCTAATTATGTAAGTATCAAATGGGATTAAAATAGTTAAAATAATAAATGCCGTTGAAAACTGGCGCAGCTGTTAGAGTTTCTAATGTTAGCGGGCAAATTGTTCCAAAGAGTAGCCGCTGCTTTGGCAAACGTGCGATCACTGAATGTGGCTGTTCTATTTCTAGGCACAGTCAATGAGATGGTAGATTCGGATCGTAGTGAGCGTGTTGGTCTGTAAATGGACAGCAGATCACTCAGGTAATCCGGTGCTTGGTGGTGGACAGCACGGAAAGTTTGTGACATGATCTTATATTGTATTCGGCGGTGAACAGGAAGCCAGCGTAGCTCCTTCAGAACGGGAGTGATGTGCGAGCGGCGACTGGTTATTATGATCATGCGCGCGCATGCGTTCTGTAGACGTTGCATTTTCGCAAGCCGATTCACGGGCAGGCCATGCAATAGAGAATTGCAATAATCGAGTCTTGATGTTACGAGAGCATGAGCAAGCGTTTTCGCTGAATCATGAGACGGGTATCGACGAATCCTCCCGATATTTATGAGGTGGTATTACCCAGTTCGGCATACGGAATTCACGTGCTGGGTCATACTTAGATGTTGATCGTATATAACCCCAAGATCACGGACGGAGGATGATTGTAGTTGTTGTTGTCCTCCGACAGAGACAGCTATGTTTGGCAACGATTGAAATCTATGTTTGGATGTGAACAAAATCACTTCCGTCTTCTCGTCATTTAATTTGAGTATGTTTTGCGTAAGCCAAGTACGAACATCCTTGATACAGTCGTTCAAACGGGCGACTGATGTTGATCGCTCTTCGGGGTCATTGTTCATGAATGAGACATATAACTGGGTGTCATCAGCATTGAAGTGCACATCTAGTTGATGATGCCTGATGACGTCTCCAAGTGGCCGTGTATATAGCGAGTACATTTTCGGGCCTAGTACTTGTCCTTGTGGGACGCCGTACTCAAGTAAGACATCGGTCGAGGAGGAATCACCAATGATGACTTGTTGGTTTCGCTCTCGCAAGTAAGACGCCATCCATTTCAGGGCATCGCCGGAAATGCCACGTGTGTGTTCCAGACGCTCGATAAGGATGGAGTGATCGATAGCGTCGACCGCCGCCGAGATCTATAAGAACAAGTGCAGCAACTCGTCCATTGTCAAATGCTTGGAGGGTGTCGCTTTGTATTTTGATGAGTGCCGTTTCGGTTGAATGTTGCCTCCTGTAGGCAGATTGCGATGGTTCGTGCATATTGTAGTAGAGGCTTGGATGCTTAAGCGCCCTGAGCCTGTCACAATATTCGAGGTTCTTCAGTTCTGGGACTAGCTTCGTTGTTCGTCGCTGAGTGTTCTTAATCATCTGTTGGTCTCTCTTGAGTGTTGGGGCAAAGACTACATTGCCATATTCTAGAATAGGTCTGACCAGACTAGTGTATAGTTTTTCCATGGTTAGTCCATCCAGGTATGTAAATTATCTTCTTATAAGGCATAGCATTTTGTTGGCTTTGTTTGTTACATCTCCACTTGTTGATAAAACTTTAAATCACGGTCTATTTGCACCCCCAAGTCTCTCTAATTTGTGGTATCCCCCATGGTGGTATCTTTTCCACCACTGGTTATAGTATAGTCGTAGTTGTGGTTGTATTATCCCAGATGCATAACTTTGCATTTCTCCCCAATGAAACGAAGCTGACACATTTTAGTCCATGCTTCTTTCTGTAATGTTACTTGGTCAGATTGAGCAGTCATTTCTCGGAATATCTTGGTAACATCAGCGAATATGTGAATATGTGAGTCTACCACATCAGGCATGTCGTTAATGTAGCAGACAAAAAGCATTGGCCCAAGTACGCTTCCTTGCGGAATTCCGCTCGTGACGGGAGACCATGATGATTTGCTACCATTGACGAGAACACGTTGGCGTCGTCCCTCCAGGAAGGCTGCAGTCCATTGCAACACCTCGCCGCCTATCCCGTATCCTGCCAACTTAACTAGCAGCCTCTTGTGTGGGACCGTGTCGAATGCTTTGGCAAAATCAAGGTAAATTGCATCCACACTATCTCCCTGCTCTATGGCTTCCTTCCATTTATCAAGGACCTCAAGTAGCTGTGTAGTGCATGAGCGTCCATGCACGAAGCCATGCTGAAGACTTGACAGTAGGTTGTTTCTTGTCATGTGCGCCATCACTTCTTTTCTAACCAACTTCTCCATCATCTTGCAGGCTACATAAGTGAGACGCACAGGGCGGTAGTTTCCTGGCAAGTGTTTCTGGCCCTTCTTAAATATTGGGGTGATGTTTCCCTCTTTCCAGTTATGTGGTAAAGTCCCCTCAGCAAGTGATTTTACTAGCTCATCAGTCAATTCACCCAGAAGACGTAGATGGAGCCCATCCGGTCCTGGTGGTTTTGTAGTCTTTAGTGTCTTCAAAATCTTCTCGACTTCCTCGTTTGTGATCAGGAAGTCAGTCAGCTCTGTGTTGTGCAGTATATTCTCAAATGTGGGGATGTTCTCAACGCTTTCTAGGGTGAAGACACTTGTGAAAAAGGTATTGAGTACTTCGGCTTTGTCAACATCAGTCTCAGTCATTGTCTGGTCTCACGGTATAGCATATATGCCTCAGATTTTCTCTTTACTGCCGTGATGGTCTTGGTATTTGTCCAAAGTGGTATGGCTTTTCTTGCTTTACGTCCCATAGCGCATTTCGGTATATGTTTGTTGGATGCATTCCATGTGGATTCCTCAAGGATTTCCCAGCATTGCTGTGTTGATTTATCTCTAAAATCTTCATTCCAGTTCCTAAAGGTCATCATTTCTCTCATTTCTTTGTAATTTCCTTTGTCATATCTGTATTTGTCGACCCTAGATTTGGTGGACTTGGTGTAGCAACAAAAGTTGAAATTCAGTAGTGAATGGTGGCTCTTTCCTATTGGTGCCAGGTACTTGAGTTTCTCGATCATGTCCTCTTCATTTTGTTTCAGGTCGCCAAATATCAGTACATGCGAGAAACCTAGATTGTTTCTTTTTTCAGTGTATCATTTATCTATGCATCATTTGTGACATTACTGTTTGGTGATCTATCGATGCAGCCGATCATTAATTTGTCATTTTTGATCAGTTTGGGTTCGCACCATATGCTCTCATCTCCGTTTGTGCCGGTCATTTCTCTGCATTCAGTGGACCCAAGAGACTCGTGTGTGTATATACATACACCGCTCTTTGCGCAATTAAAATTCTCAATACACTTGTATTTTTCAATGACCAGTTCTGTTTCCTGCGTTTGCATTTTACAGTTTTTGGCACCACCTCGGTCACTCTGATCACCAAAGGGTTTTGCTCTCCTATCATCACCTTGAACTCATTTATTTTGTTCAACAACGAGTCAGCATTAAAGTACATACAATTCATACAACTATTTACACTATTTACATTGCTGACTGAGTTTATTCTTTGTTGACAGGATGACCTTGTTGTGGGTCTCCCTCTTTCCTTGCTGTGGGTTTTCTTCCTTCTTTTTGCAGTTTTCTCTGTTGCGTTGCATTTCTGCCCTCTCTAAAGGGGTGGCGTCGCGTTTTAGGAAGATACTCTGGAATTTCTTGTTTTCTGACTTAGCTAGCAGTTTTGTCTTACTCAGGATCAGTGTCCTCATTTGCTCAGTTTTCACTTTGATTCTTAGTGGCTTGGGTTTCTCTTTATCTGTTGACTCGCTGTTCGTGCTTGTTTGCAGCCGTGTCACTGCAACCATTTCAACGTCGTCCAGTTTCAATTATCGCCACAACTGTTGAAAGCTTACATGGTCGTGTTGCTTAATGTTATCTGGATCATACGATTTACTTTCAGGTACGTTGAAAGCAATGATGTTGCATTACATCTATCTGCTTACATCTATCTTCAATACGCTTGTCTGTTTGGGCTGCTTGTATAGCAGGACCCCGGCATGTGATGCAGAACCAATTCATATCGTCAGCCTTCAGTAAGTTGAACTTCGCTTCTGATATATTTGCAAATCCATGTTGCACGTCTTTCGCATTGTAACATGTTATCAACATGTTCTGAACATGTGTCGCATAATAGCTGTTTCTCACTTGCCGATTTGTTTGGTTTCGTTTACGTTGAACTTTGTGATGAAGGTCTGGACTTACTTTTTCCTTCACTAGGGCCATAGTAGAACAGTTATTTGCTTACCTCATAGACGTTGTCACTTGTTTAATTGAGACTTGTTCAGTTATAAACATTTGAATTATTCTCAGGCCCTCTGTTGCACCGGAAAAAATCAGGACCGGTGACGTCTAACCTTGCTTTGGGTGCTAGTGCCGTTGCTACGGACTCGGCGCCAAACATTCAATGCCTTTTCAGACGAAAATCTACGTTTTTTGTTTCTTATTTCGGCATATGTTTGTGTGATATGATCAGGTGGGTTTTATCTCCGTGTGTTAGATATCATAACACCGGATTTTCGTTGTAAGACTATAATTTGCAAGAAAAATACCGCGCTGTTTTCGGAACTGCTATCGCTGCCGACGCATGCGCACAATCCTCTCTAATTGGCCTCGTTTATAGTAAAGTGAATAACAACAAGGCACTATCTAAAATGATTTTTCGGTGTGTACACACAATTTTATGCACTATGTGCCAACATACAAATTTAACACATAAAATGCCAGGTAAAATTATATGTTTAATGCGCCTAACTCACAAAGCGTGTAAAATTCGAAGTTAATGAGATGGGCGTTCGCGTTGTTTTGTGACGTCACGTGTGACATTCGTTTATATATTCAGTCAGCGATTTCTATGCACTGCTTCAGTGAAGTTTCAACCGTGTTATTATGGTGAGTGGTGACATTGGCAATTTTCCGTAATACAAAGTCATCTTCGAATTCGGCTCTCTCGGAGCAGTTTTGCGACGCCAGTGTGGCAGTAGCCTTTGGCTTCGTTCGTTCGTTCGTTCTTTGCTTCATTGGTTGGTTGGTTTGTTTGTTGGTTGGTTCATTCGTTCGTTCGCTCGTTCGTTGATACATTATCTTATCGTATGTACCCAATACGACGTCATCCGGGACGTTTTTTGCTATTGTGTTGGTTCAGTCAAACCTGTCTTAAGCGACCTCTCAACAAATGGTCAAAAAGTGGTCTGCTAACACAGGTGGTCGCTTAATGCAGGTAATTTAATATGAACATTCTTGTGTATGCATGATTTGATTACTATGTTCTTTAAAGACAGGTGGCCTCTTGGTGTAGGTAGGTTAGACTGTAGTTGTTTTCACCAGTGCGCAGGCGACAGTTAAACATGGACAGCAGTTGTTTAACAAACGCACGCGCTGTTATATTTCTTTGTCGATTGTATTACCAGCACTCTACGTATTGTGAAGTGGAACATTCTACAAACTTTCATTCCAAAAATAGTTACAAATTACCGAATGTTCCATACATGTTGTACAAATTGAAGTGTAGCATCGTAGTTTTACAGTTACAGGACAATGTATGACCGAAGACTGGCCACTATTCTGGGGACCCAGATGCTTGCACTACGCATAAAACTTATAATTGTTTAAATAAACATATCATATGCAATCCTGTTTTGCCGAAAAAATGCCAAACAGTGACTATATTAGATCTGTATCATCTTAAGAAAGACACGTGGATCAGTTTCATTAAGATAAAGAGAAACATCTATCATTATATCAACAGTGAGCACAGTTGAGCATAACATTTTAAACTTTGTCGATAAGTTGTTGAAAATACGTTCCATCGACCACTTTTAAACCATCTTTGACAGTTATGTTCACCGGACGCCCGATAAAGGGGATTATTTCCAATTTCATAACTTTCAATAGCAAACGTCAGCGAGAGCGAGATTATGTTGTTGAATAGAGCAATATACAAGTTGTGCAATAATACGCAGTTAGGAAATATTGACTACTTTCCGCAAAGAGCCGTTAAAACTCTAAATTAAAAGTAACGTTTCTTAGCCATTCGATATGACGAATTCTTAAAAAAACTGTATATGTTTCGAGCATGGTTCAAGAGAAAATCGACTTTTTAAGGGCGAAATCGTGCTATATGCATGCATGTATGGGAATAACAGAATAGGGAGGCAAATTGTTCAAAACAAATAATAGTACAGTGCAAAAAATTCACTACTATATTTGTCTTTTTTAGCACTGAAGCAATTTTTTTACTCGACGTGAAGCCAAGGCGTCCTTAGAAACTCCGCGGATCGCCGTGTATTATGATTTAGTAACCGCATTTTATATCTTCGAAAAACCGGGGAATTTTCCGTTTTTAAATGGGCATTAAAGTTTTATTGAAGTGAATACGCAAGCCCGTTTCAGGGGAAACCACCGGTTGCGACCGGTTTGAGGCGCTGCGCACGGCGGCCATTTACGATCGGTTTACGCGGTAATAATGGCGTTTTAACTAATAGTCGAGCTCCTGGGAACTAAGGATTCTGACTGATTCATCTAATCATGAAAAACAAACGGTCTAACGCTTCGGGATCAAAATCTAGGATCCTCAGAAGCACGACTGTCTTTCGAAAGGGTAACAACTTAGCCGTCAGAGGGAGCCACGTGCAGCTCCAGTTGTTGGCAAGTGATTTTAGCGCGATGATTGGATGATTGATTAGCGCTAGCAATATGGCACAAATGTTTAAATTTAATGATAGTAAAATGCGTATAGGGTCGCATTTTTCATAAAATAAATACGCGAATAGCTACGCTTATTCGGCACTCAAGGGTATGAAGGTTTTCATACATCGATTGTATACTAAATAAATACACATCTGAACATTAGCTGAAAGTTGCATTTATGCATCACATTGTTCGAAATAGAGCTACGTTGTCATATTGTTTTTATTAGTCAATGTCAGACCTCCCAAAATGTACATTGGGTTACATATATTGTTTTGTAACTTTTATTTAAGGATCTCCCAATATCCTCCCATGCTTCCTTCCAAAAATCTCACAGTGGTAGCCAATTTATTTTTAATGAAGAAAGCCACGAAGGATAAATTGGAAGTTAGTTGTTATTTATAGCATTGGACTGGTTTATGCCTAATAAAAGTTTATTTACATTTAATTATTTGGAATCTTTTTTAAAGTTTATTAAAATACGTTAACTAATTAGACGATGTAGCTCTGTATACATGTAGCATGTGCATAAATCAGTAGTTAAGTTAAGCAGATCTTTAGAGTGACGCATTCTTGACGGATAACCTTATCCTCCACATATTTCTTGGGTAGTATATTGACAGTGGAGCCACAGTCAACTTGCATCTCAACAGACTGCTTTCTGACCTGCATGTGGCAGAAGATGGGACCATTATCATCCAAGCCGAGTGTGTGCACATGAGCACATTACTGGAGCATTGTTTGGAGTCTCGGAAATGATTGCTGCCCTTGTATGCATCACATGTTTTACCCCGTGCAGGGCAGAGTTCCTTTTTCATTACATGTGTTCTACTGCATAATGTACATTTTCTGTACATGGTGAGCAATTTGACGAGCAATTGCTCACCATCAGAGTGAGCAATTGCTCGTCATCCAATCGATCGCCATGTGAGTTGAGTAGGGCTGACAATACATTCCTGACATATCGGATCATCCGCTCCCAGACACCACCCATGTGGCTGGCGTGAGGGGGTTCATCTTGCAGATCATCCAGTCACATTTTTCTTTCAACAGTTCTGCGGTGATCTTTCCATCATTCATTTCAACCAAAGCTGCCTCGAGTTCAGAGCGGGCTCCAACGAAATTGGTACCGCGGTCAGAGCGCAGCTGTCTGGGTCCACGTCGGCCTACGAAACGTTGGCATTGATGAATGAATCCGTTGACAGGGAGTTAGCCGTTTCGATATGCACAGCCCGGCTGGCCTTGCACGTGAAAAGAACTCCCCATTTTTCTTCTCACTCCATCCTTCTTTGATATAAAAGGGGCCGAAAAAATCCACAGCACTTTAGGTGAAGGGTTCCGATGGCTCCAACCTATCCTCTGGCAGGTTGGCCATTTGTTGAGTAACAGTCTCGCCACGCATCTTCCTACACTTGACACAATTCCACAGGTAGGAAGTGACAGTAGCCCTTGTTTATGATCCAATAGCCAAAGGGTCGTATCTCGTTGAATGTCATCCCGCGGCCGGAATGGCAAACCTGCTGGTGGTGATGACCAATAACCAACCTTGTCACATGACCCTCCTTAGGTAAGACAACAGGGTGTGCCAAGTCATACCTGCCGACAACGCGTATCAGGCCGTCACAACCCACGTGTGGATCTACACGGTAGAGACAACTGTCCTTCTTGAGTGACAGGTTTCGCTTTCTACACTGCTTCCTGTCAGCAGCATATGCTCCTAGCCGACGAAGAGTGGTCAGTTCTCTTGGGAAAGCCTTTACTTGGACCGCCACGATGATGACCTTTTTAGTTCGCTGCAATGCTGTTACATCCACCGGTATGTAACCACGCTTTCCTTTAGAACTGAGTGTCTTGTCAGAGTCTATGTTCACTGGTCCTTTCACTACTCTTGCTTTCAATATGTCCCTAAACCTGAGACATACAGCCACGGCACGCTTAGCGCGATGCCAGTCGATCCTGTCCAGAAAGTTACTGAAAGCGGGCTTGGCCTGGGCGGTGTGTGCAACAACCTTGACCTCAGGATCGTGTGGGCTAACTGGCATGCACTCACCGGTTAATGGCAGCGGTGTGGCACATCAGAGGAAAGCTGGTCCTTTCCACCAATCAGTAGCTCCCAGTAGCTCCTTGGTGCTCGTGTCGCGTGAGGCAATGTTCTTCTTGGTGCTAATGTAGTTCCATGCATTCACTTTCATGCTGTTTCTGATCTGCTTGACCCGGTTTGCAACGAAGATGTTAAACCTCCTAGACTCCTTGTTATGTAGCCTAGCACAACCTTGCTGTCCGTCCCGTAATAATGCGTGATGGCCTCCTTGTCCAATTATTTCTGCAAGAAGTTGCCAACCTTGGCTGACAATACTGCTGCAGTCAGCTCGAGACGCGATATGGTCACAAACCTTGAAGGTCCAACATGGGATTTGCCCATTACTAGGACACAGGATATTTTGTCGTGACTTTCCACCAACCGCAAATAACTGCACTGTCCGTAACCTGTCAGATTGGCATCTGAGAAACAGTGCAACTCCACATTGATTGGAGTATCGACATCTTTGTCTTTGTAGCATATGGGTATATAGAGTTCTCCCAGGTTTGCAGTTCACCACCCTTTATTTCATCAGGAATGGGTTCGTCCCATTCACCGCTATCACGGACCAGCTCCTGCATGATATGTTTCCCCATTAGCACATAAGGGAAAACCAGGTTAAGTGGATCAAGTGGTCTGTCCTTCACTTCAATACGAAACTGGAACGTGTCCGACTCGATGCACCATTGTATGCCAGGAGTCCGTTCGATGGGTAGAGAATCACAAGTCAAATCCAGATTCTGAGCATCCTTAGCTCGTAGCTCAGGGGAGATGGCAATAAGAACTTCCTTGCTATTGCACATGTATTTGAGCAAGTTGAAACCACCTTTTTCGCACATATTGCGGATGCTGTCCATCAGTTGCAGGGCGTCTGCTGGTGTGGCCACATACTTGAGGTCGGCATCTACGTAGAAATTTCTGCTGACAAAGTCTGCTGCAAGATTTCCACAGTCCTTTTCGAACATGTCTGCCGTCGCCTTGAGTGCGTAGTTTGCACNTTAGTCATCACCACCAGCAGGTTTGCCATTCCGGCATTTGCCATTGGCACGTCTTATCCTGCCGCCAACGCGTATCAGGCCGTCACAACCCACGTATGGATCTAGACGGTAGAGACAACTGTCCTTCTTGAGTGACAGGTTTCGCTTTCCACACTGCTTCCGGTCAGCAGCATATGCTCCTAGCCGACGAAGAGTGGTCAGTTCCCTTGGGAAAGCCTTTACTTGGACCGCCACGATGATGACCTTTTTAGCTCGCTGCAATGCTGTTACATCCACCGGTCTGTAACCATGCTTTCCTTTAGCACTGAGTGTCTTGTCAGGGTCTATGTTCACTGGTCCTTTCACTACTCTTGCCTTCAATATGTCCCTGAACCTGAGACATACAGCCACGGCACGCTTTGCGCGATGCCAGTCGATCCTGTCCAGAAAGTTACTGAAGGCGGGCTTGGCCTGGGCGGTGTGTGCAACAACCTTCTTGACCTCAGGATCGTGTGGGCTAACTGGCATGCACTCACCGGTTAATGGCAGCGGTGTGGCACACCAGAGGAAGGCTGGTCCCTTCCACCAATCAGTAGCTCCCAGTAGCTCCTTGGTGCTCTTGCCTCGTGAGGCAATGTCAACCAGGTTCTTCTTGGTGTCAACGTAGTTCCATGCACTCACTTTCTTGCTGTTTTTGATATGCTGGACCCGGTTTGCAATGAAGATGTTAAACCTCCTAGACTCGTTGTTATGTAACCCAGCACAACATTGCTGTCCGTCCCGTAATAGTGCGTGATGGCCTCCTTGTCCAATTATTTCTGCAAGAATTTGCCAACCTTGGCTGACAATACTGCTGCAGTCAGCTCGAGACGCGGTATGGTCACAAGGGCCAACACGGGATTTGCCCATTACTAGGGCACAGGATATTTTGTCGTGACTTTCCACCAACCGCAAATAACTGCACTGTCCGTAGCCTGTCAGATTGGCATCTGAGAAACAGTGCAACTCCACATTGATTGGAGTATCGACATCTTTGTCTTTGTAGCATATGGGTATGTAGAGGGCTCCCAGGTTTGCAGTTCACCACGCCTTCATTTCATCAGGAATGGGTTCATCCCATTCACCGCTATCATGGACCAGCTCCTGCATGATATGTTTCCCCATTAGCACATAAGGGAAAACCAGGCCAAGTGGTTCAAATGGTCTGTCCTTCACTTCAATAAGGAACGTGTCCGACTCGATGCACCATTGTATGCCAGGAGTCCGTTCGATGGGTAGAGAATCACAAGTCAAATCCAGATTATGAGCATCCTTGGCTCGTAGCTCAGGGGAGATGGCAACAAGAACTTCCTTGTTATTGCACATGTATTTGAGCAAGTTGAAACCACCTTTATTGCACATGTCGCTGATGCTGTCCACCAGTTGTAGGGCTTCTGCTGGTGTGGCCACAGACTTGAGGCCGTCATCTACGTAGAAATTTCTCCTGACAAAGTCTGCTGCAAGCTTTCCACAGTCCTTTTCGAACATGACTGCCGTCGCCTTGAGTGCGTAGTTTGCACATCTAGGCGATGAAGTTGCACTGAATATATGTGCTGGCATCCGATACTCCTTTGGTTCACTGTCCAAATTGCAGTTGTCACACCATAAGAAACGCAGGAAGTTACTGTCCTCCGTGTTGACTCCGACCTGGTGATACATGCTTTCAATGTCACAACTTACTACCACGGGCTCTTGAAGGAACCTGCCCAAGACACCAGTCAAATTATTAGTTAAGTCTGGACCTTGAAGTAGGTGACGGTTCAGTACCTCACCCCCATATTCCGAGCTGCAATCAAAAGCCACTCGTATCTTTCCTGGCTTCTTGGGGTGGTATACTCCGTCGTGTGGAATGTACCAGGTCCTTCCCTCAGCGATGGATAACTCCTCAGCCGGCACAGGTTCCGCATATCCATGGGTGATTATCTCTGCCATGAACCTTGAGTAGCCCTCCCTGTACTGGTTGTCGCATAGAAATTTACTCTTCAGGCGGGATAGTCTCTTGAGTGCCACTGCTCTGCTATTCGGTAGCTTGACATCGTCCTTGAAAGGCAATATAGTTTCAAAGTGTCTATCATATCTCCTATGTATTCCATCGGAGAGCTTGTCCAAAAAATGACGCTCTTCAACAGGTAACTTTTCTTCTGACTTTCTCTCGTTGAAGTCAAGGTCGAACATATTGCACACTGTCAAGGGGCTGATCTCTATAACGAGGGTGCGAAATGCCAAGTGACTAAGCTTGTCATTGGCTCCACTCACCATCTGAGAATAAGAGGGGTCCACTATGCCAGCAATTCCCCAGCCAAGTGACGTGCGCACCGCCCATGGGTCATCGCCAGCTCCTGGTATCAGCTCTCTGTGCTTAATGGCTCGAGGGCAGTCCAGTCCAATGAGCCGTCCAATCTCTACATTTTCTTCGTATGGAAGTAACTGCTATGCTACAGAGGCGAGATGGCGCCACTGCATAGCTGTCTCAGGTCGTGGGATCAAGATCCTGTTTACTGGAATTGATTCCCTCAAGTACTCTCGGGGCAAAGGAATAGGGGTGCCGTCACTGACATTATATACATTATATACAGTCCATGCACCACTTCACTGTTGATTGTTTTTTCTGCCAACATCGTCGCCAGCTTTATCTTGACTGGTTGTCTAGTAACCTTCAGTTTGTCCATGGTCTGTGGGGCGATGAAAGTCGAGTTGGATTGGTAATACAACATTGCGTACACCATGATGGACTCATCTGTTGCGTCCATGTAATACAACATCACTGGCACAATCAGCGAGTTCTAGTGGCCTGCCGCGTCGACAATGTCCGTCTGGTGTGATATGACACTCGCAGCACTGGCCTTGGTGCAGTGTGCAGTCACGTTGGTGTCTGCTTCAGTGGTTTCCTTACCTTCTTGTCTAGCAGCATAATGCAGAAAAGTTGGGTGGAGGCGCCTATTACTACTTATTAGAGGTTGGGCCGGGGGAAAACAATAGCTAGTTTACAAATCATGTTTTTTCAAATGTAATGAATGTTATATGCTCAAAACCTATCATACAGTTTTGCTATTGTACATTAAACACGCCTCTATCTTGATCCCAGGGTTGCTATCTCCTAAATCTTTGTATGTTCGCCTATAACACGAGCCGCGCACAAAACCACGATGCCATGACACTACCCTAGCGGAATCTCTCCTCCCATTCTCTGTAGCACACATGCACCCACCAGATGGCGCCAACAAACAACTGCAATAGCTGTGTTTAGAATTACTAGCACTTACATCTAACTTAAAGCATTACACCACTGTATGCACATCTTGTTAACAATGTCATGCTAAAGGGAGCATATTTGAGATCCGTACAATGCACAACAATACTGATGAAACAATTTGTTTTTGACGACCGTTTGAAATGAACCAAACCAAGACATATCTCTATTTACACTACATATGTATAATTGTCTCACATGTAGAAATTTTTTTACCATTTATTTCAAAATGCAGATCAGCATTATTCTTGTTGTAAACCAATAGTTGGCTTTTTGACCCATTAAACAACACATATGGTAGTTGGGCATATTTCTCACACACCACAATACATTTTGCAACCAAGAACTAGTAGAACATAGTAGTATAATGTTATATGAACATTCTGCAGCTCCGCAGAAATGTTGCCCAATATAACAGACAATACCAAGGTCTTTTAATTCATCCAACAGCCCATCCATGTGTATCCAGGTACTCCAAATAGAAATGGAGATATAACGCCTCCTTGGCGAACCCCATTCTTAACACTGAATTGGTTTGATATTACGTCATTCCATCTAACTTGTAATTTCTGGTGTGTGTACGTGTGAAGTCTTACAACTAATTAAGTATTTAGCTAAAGTCAATACACGTTTAACTACAATTTGTTTTCTCTCTGTCGATTAAATAACAGTTCTATTTTGTCAAAAGGGAATTGTATTTTCAACACCACATGCTGTACTATGGCATGTGATTAGTTATGACTAAGCCTGGCTTGGTTTTTTATTTATGTGGCGCTTTACATCGGCGCTTAGCAAGCAGAAACACAGACGTTGTCTGATGCGTACGCGTCTTGTTATTGAATTGGCAAGCGGACGTTATGACTGCAGAAAGGCGTCGTCCACCAAGTTTATCGCAGCAAACAACTTCCGACGTCTTGAAGGCATGGCCACACTCTCTCGACCAATGACAGCGAGTTGGCGTAGCTAGAACAGTCGCCCATGCCCAACCTGGTACGGTGGCAATTTTGCGGGCGGGACACACTGGAGGTGCAGATGGGCAGCTGGTCGTGCGAAATGGTGGGAAGAATGTTTGCGAATCTTTGTGGATGTAAAAGATCGCAAATAGCTGCATTTCACGCTGGCGCTGAACGCCGGGTGTAATGGACTGGTAGTCGTTGTTCATTGGCCCAATTCACCTTGACATGAAGAACAATCCTTTGTCGTATACACAAACATAAGTTGTATATCTTGCGTTTTACCATTTGCTATTTGATGTATTTTGCAATCGATCGTTCAACAACCGTATAAAACATTTACTATGTATACGGCACTATGGCATGGAAGTTTGCAGCTGAAAATTGGGCTAGTTACAGTTGTCGGCGAGTAGAAATATGCCTTATCATTGGTTGTGAAGAACCTTCAGATGATTGATTGCTATGTTGACATTAAAGGAGTACAGGATGTAAAGTAATTTCCACAACACATTCCACTTTATGAATATATAAGGTGTATTTTGACGATAGTAGTACAGTTGGCGCTCTTCTCTTCAATTTGTAAATTCTATTCACGACGTCGCTGCCCAAATCTTTTTTTGTGTGAAATATATGTCTTTCTCAAACTACTCTACCAATCACTGTCACTTTCCAAATTCATCAGTGGTGTCCCTGTCTCATCTTTATCGTGGCTTCCCTCTGCCTCTTTGCATTGCCAGCATCCCCTCAAGTATCGACTTTACCTGACATTCACCCAAACAAGATAGAGACGATTGTGGTGGCCGCTCGCTGCATCAACGTCTCCACTGGGTCGTGTATTCAGTAGCGTGTGTTCGTCATAGGTGTACTTGAGTCGGAGCGTTAAACAAATCACACTTCACCGTGACCCAACCAACATCTTTTTCATAAACACAATCAAACCTTTTAGTGCCCTGGCNGACGATTGTGGTGGCCGCTCGCTGCATCAACGTCTCCACTGGGTCGTGTATTCAGTAGCGTGTGTTCGTCATAGGTGTACTTGAGTCGGAGCGTTAAACAAATCACACTTCACCGTGACCCAACCAACATCTTTGTCATAAACACAATCAATCCTTTTAGTGCCCTGGCTTCGCATTTTGTACGGATGACTTGCCACCGGGTTCTGAATAAATACATTTTAGCTTTGTAATGCCCTCCTTTCTGCTTCGTCATAATTTATTAGTCTGGTTGACTGTGTAAGATTGTTCCAGTGCTGAAAGGTTGTGTGAAGGTATTTGTTTCTTATGTCAAGACTGCTGGGTTTATTCCACAATATCTCATTACGGCCCCGCGAGCCATTAGTTCTAGTTGTCATGCTCTACCATTTTGTGTTCTAACGAATTCTAACCACGCGCGTTTACCATATAAGTGACATTTTACTTGAACAAACTTAATTAATAAAATTATTATTAAGTAACTCGCTTTGAAATTACATTAAACTAACACATTTTTAAAGATCATATGCAAAGGTTCGATACATTTATTTATTGTTCACTCGGTCTGGGTAAATCTTTGTCCTCCTTGTCCATAGCAATTCAACTCAATTCAAAGTAAAGTGCACACACTATACACAATAACATAAAGCATTAGTAGCAAACACGGAAATACATAGTTTAAAAACAAAATTCATCTTATTAAGGTATTTTCGGTTACAATTATTCCCATATTCACAGTTGCCTCGGTCTAGTTGTGTGCACAGAAGTCATCAAGAAAGAAGCGCTTAAAGGGAGTAAAAACAAGACACAAGCTAAAATGCTTTACACATTTACTTTACAGGGTGGGGGTTTATATCTAGGAAACCATTACATGCAACCGCACAAATGATGAACACGAGAAGTTTAAATGGATGCAACAGTAGCAAAAATCCAATTTAATTTGGTTAACGGTTAAATATTTGTATATCTTAATATGTATTTTAGGACAAAATCCACCCACGACTGTACGGGGTCGGAGGGTGGGGGGGGGGTTGGTCATGAAATAAATATCTGCAACCACAGAGAGAGGAAAATGGCTTAAAAAAGCAGGAGACGTGTCAATAGATATCACAATAGCAAACAAATATTATTTGGTTAATGTGTATATGATAGGCCGTACCGAACGCAAT
>SDWI01001517.1:20539-31772 GCA_009193005.1 Lamellibrachia luymesi | reverse complement strand
TAAATCTTGGCTTGGCTAAACTGTTTCGTTTGGACGTCGGATGACCATGACAGTCATTCCGAAAAAAATGTCGTGCGATCCAATAAAAAGATTCGTAGTTCCAGTTTTCGAACAAACAGACTATGGTAGCTTAGAAAACCTCAGTTAGAACCCACCCGATAAACGTTTCATCAAACTTTCACTGAAACCACATATACAGCTAACAGATAACGTTCTCACGTTGTAAGAATGAGACGTCTGATTTGTCGTTGGCGCCACACGTTGAAGATGTAGGGAAGATTAGGGAAGTGCTAAGAACAATCCGCTGTAGATTAACAGGGATTATATAAATAAGGTATATAAAATAGCAGAGGGCGATGGCGAGTACGTCAAATGTCGACAGACTGTGTTTGAAATGCCTGTGGTCTAAGTTTCCTTCAATGTTTTAGAGGCTATAACAACGCGAGTTCCCATCGTGGAGCAGCTCACTGCTTGTCTGTTAACTGGGAAAGGTTCAATGTGGCGCATGGTTTAAGACAAACCAATTGTGGCACATTTAATAACCCTTGAAGTCACGACTCCACTAATAAACACAATAATATACATCCACGTATGCAATAGCAGCTACCCGAAATAACCCATAGCACTGCATACGTATAACAATCCAGAACAACGCGAGTCCTATGTTAGTCCGCAAACATATAACGAGTTACCGTGTCAGTAAAGAATACGCCGTGTTAACAAATATCTATATTGGCATAATTTCCTGTAGATACGCGATTGCTTCGGCGCAAGGCAAAACAATCGCGACAAAGTGCTAGGTGTTAACTTTGTTCAAATTATGTCAACCACTGATGAATATAAATAGTATTCCACGATACGTAAACATTTGTTTTTCCATTTTAACGCAGGTTCTTAGAACATTGCGTCACTGGACGTGCTTGTCACAAAGCGGCTAGCTGTGCTCACAAACATACGCGAGTCGCGGCTGTGGTTTTGTGCTTCTCTGTGATGAAGTCGCTCGCAGTCCATCAGACAACTTTAAAGATGCGATCGTCACTAAATGACTAATAGTAGCTTGATTGTGTTGTTTCCTTGTAACATAGTCGACGTCTCACTGCAGCAGCTGATCACTGCAGAAGCTCACTTTTAGAGAGCATTTAAGTCATGTTCAAACGGTTGTTTTTTTTCCTTTACTGTAGCAACGAAGTAATGAGCCGAGTTTTCAGTGACATGTTTTTGTTACATTTGTGGTACTGGCGTATATTTAATCGACAAAATCAACGCTACTATATGGATAATTGGCAGTGACAGCGCACTGTGTGTGGTTATATTCGTTGAAGTGCACGGCATGACGCCCGTGCTGATAAAAACCGATATTGCACTGGTACAGACTACTTTCTCTATAATGGCGTGTCATAGAATGCGTCACTCTATGGTCGTCCGCTGGGTCTAAAAATAGTTCCCAATTCTTATATTTCATTGTTACCCGTTCGTTTCTAATTACGGCTGTTTTTAATACAGAAGATGTAGTTTATCCAATCAAACAGAGCTGTACTAGATTATATCAACATACTAAATTGTATCCTAGTAATCAGTTGCTAAGGCAACCCACATGACACATATAAGGTTCGCCGAGGCTTCCCGAAATGAGCTTACATTGACGGAGAGTGGACGGTAATCGCAGGTAAATTACCGTTTTATTGTATTACATAACACAATGTATAATGTTCCGGAACAAATAGAGACAGTATGTGTGCCATGCGTGTATAAGATGACGTCATCGGTGATCTTTGTTATTAGTTATCGCCAGACAAATATCAGCTGCACTTTTTTCACAAGAGCATAAGCTGCTTCAGTGATTCGTACACGTTATAATGTTAGCATTACATAACACTAGGTTCAACTGAAATAAATACTTTATAAAACGATACTTGATTTTGTGTACTCGTTGCTTCAGAATGCTGTTTTGGGCTGGCAAGTTCGTCCAATATAACATTTCGAAATAATTCTTGCTTTGAACCAAGTCTCGTTCAATAAGTGCATATTATATTGTCGTTCGAATCGTATGTAGTTATGACCTGTTGAACTGGTTTGTTGGTTGGCTGGATGGTCGTTTGGTTCTTTGGGTTGATGGTTAGCTCTTTGGTTCGTTTGTTGGTTCGTTCGTTTGCTATTTTGCTCGTCCGCTCTTTCGTTGGTTCGTTGGTTCGTTCGTTTGTGTGGAAAACACTGTATAATGTTCAGGAACAAATAGAGACAGTATGTGTGCCATGCGTGTACAAGATGACGTCATCGGTGATCTTTGTTGTTAGTTATCGCCAGACAAATATCAGCTGCACTTTTTTCACAAGCGCATCAGCTGCTTCAGTGATTCGTACACGTTATAATGATAGCAGTGTGACTTTATCATTGCTGCTCGGACAAAGCAAGACCGAAGACTAAGCACTATTCTTGAGACATAGCTACTTGCATTACAAATATAATTTAAACTAAAATAAATAAGATATGCTACCTTACTCTGTGTGTTGTCTATATTACACATGCATGAGCTGATGAAATACACCTGGACACGTTTCACTAGTTGTCGATCACTTTAAACCATCTTTGATGGCGCCGCCGTGTGACAAAGAGGTTTGTTTCCAATTTAAGTTTTCAGTATCAAAGGTCGTGGAGAGCGAGATTATGACGTTGTCGTCGAATAAGGAATGTGAAAGTGTAAAACTGGTTAGGCAATGTTTACTGTTTATGATGCATTTGGTTTCTTCTAAGAGCCGGTGAACCTCGTCTTGGCACAAATAAGGCGCATTTTAGCAGCCATTCGTTATGATGAATTGTCAGAGAAACATTTTTACTCTGTCGAGCATGGCTACAGAGAGCAATTGAATGTATAACGGCGATATCGTACTGATAAGCTCACAGGAATCTCAGTGAACCGGTAACATGACATGTTAGCCATGACAAGTTATGTGTAATCACATTAATTTATAACAACGTCTTGGATTCAGCCGTGTCTACGTTTTTATTGTTTCAAACAAATTGGTAAATTCAGCAACAAAGATCGTGTGAAGACATTCACAGTGAACAGCCTGTTCACTACTATATAGCCCACCGGATGCAGCATTGGCGGAAGTGGGATCCGTAACAGAGACCCGAGTAGTAATTACCCATAAAACACATCATTAGGTTTATATACTGGCAGGTTCCTCCTCTGACGAGGCATTCGTAATCTGTCGGAGAATCAATAAAGCACATTATTTATGCAAGAAAACCTTATGCAACATGCAATTTCCTATTCCTATTCCTAAAAACATCTCTGAAAAAGGTTATAGATGCGTATGTTTAAATGCAAGGAGCATAGTAAATAAGAAAAACGAATTAAACGTTATGGTAGAAGATATAGACCCTCGCATAATTGGTATAACTGAATCATGGGCCAACATAGATATAACAGATGCTGAATTAGGACTGACAGGATATGTAATGTTTAGGAAAGATCGAATAGGAAGAAGGGGCGGGGGAGTTATTTTATATGTTAAAGAATCTATTCAGGCTTATGAAATAAAACTAGAAAGGGAAGCAGATTGCGATGAAGCTGTTTGGTGCAAAATTGTTTCAGGAAATTCAAAATTAACTATTGGATTAGTTTACCGAAGTCCAAACATAAACGAAGAGGACAACACAAAAATAAAAAACGCTATAAAGGAAGTTAGTAAAGGGGAATGTATCATAATGGGAGATTTTAACCATGGACACATACAATGGAATTCTCTAGAGAGCACAGGGATTGAGGACCAACAATTTCTATTTTTAATCCAGGATAGCTTTCTTACTCAGCACGTACTAGAACCAACCAGGGGAGAAAATGTATTAGATATAGTTTTGTCATCACAAAAAGAATTAGTGGACAATGTAAAAATATTTGAACCATTGGGTAATAGTGACCATAATCAAATACATTTTGACATCAATGTAAAATCAGAAAGTAAAAATAAGAAAACGTACAAGAGAAACTTCCACAAAGGTAACTACAAAGATATGAGAAAATACTTAGCAAAGCTAGATTGGAATAACATGCTGATGAATAAGACCGCAATTGAATGTTGGAATATTCTAAAATATGAAATTGAGAGTATCATCGATAAATTTGTTCCCTTCCAAAAACAAGGAAAACGGTGTAGAAAGAAACACTTGTCAAAAGAGGCTATTAGAAAAATAATGCTAAAACAAACTATGTGGAGGGTTTATAGGCGTACCAGAAAGGACGAAGACTATGCAAAATACAAAGAGGCACTTAATGCAGCTACAACTGAAATCAGACAATCTAAAAGAAGCTATGAGCAAAAACTAGCATGTAACATAAAAAATGACAGCAAGAGTTTTTATGCATATGTCAGGAGTAAACAAAACGTACAAGACAAGGTTGGACCTCTAGAAGACAGTGCTGGAAATATAATATCACAGGGGTTTTTAATGGCGGAAGACCTAAATGGTTACTTCAGTTCAGTGTTTACCAAAGAAGATATTAGTTCATTACCAGTTGCTGATGCTAAATTTCAGGGGGCTAAATCTGACTATTTAGGTCCGTTAGTTGTAACTCCAGAATTGGTAGCTAAGAAAATAAAGGCAATGAAGGATAACAAATCACCGGGAGTGGATGGGATTCCTCCAAAATTACTAATGGAAACAGTAGAACAAATCAGTATACCACTTGCAAGAGTATTCAACTTGTCATTAAAAGAGGGAGTTGTTCCGTTTGAATGGAAAGAAGCAAACATCATACCATTATTTAAAAAGGGTTCGAGAAATAAGTCAGAGAATTACAGACCAGTGAGTTTAACGTCAGTGATTTGTAAATTATTAGAAAGGTTAATTAAAGACCATATGGTGGACTTCCTCGTTAAGCATAAATTATTAAATTCATCTCAACATGGATTCCTTAAAGCGAGGTCATGCTTAACAAATATGTTATGTTTTTTGGAAGAAATCACTAAGTGGATAGACGTGGGATCGCCAGTAGATATTATCTACTTAGATTTTCAGAAAGCTTTTGACAAAGTGCCACATCAAAGATTACTACTTAAATTAAAAGCCCATGGTATCGGGGATAGCATAACTGACTGGATAGAACAATGGCTGACTGACAGAAGACAACGAGTTGTAGTAGATGGAGAAGTTTCAAATTGGAAATCGGTTTTGAGTGGGGTACCTCAAGGATCAGTATTAGGACCTATATTATTCTTAATTTATATCAATGACTTGGACGACAGTATAACAAGTAACGTACTGAAATTTGCGGATGACACAAAACTGTTTAGAAAGGTTAATACTGATGGTGATAAACAACATTTACAAAACGATCTAGACAGATTAGTGAAATGGTCTGAGAAATGGCAGATGTTGTTCAATTTTGGGAAATGTAAATGCCTACATACAGGACATGGGAACTTGAATGTAAACTATAAAATGGGAGATACTGTTCTGGGTACTACTGTAAAAGAAAAGGACTTAGGAGTTACAATAAGCGCTGATATGAAAGTTTCAGAGCAGTGTGGTATTGCAGCTTCAAAGGGTAATCAAATTCTTGGATTGATTAGAAGAAACATAACATACAAGGGAAAAAAGTTAATTATACCTCTTTATAAAGCAATAGTTAGACCTCATTTAGAATACTGTATACAAGCATGGAGACCATATCGTAAGAAGGATATAGATACGCTTGAACGCATACAAAGGAGAGCAACTAAAATGATTCCAGAACTGAGAGACCTTAGTTATGAAGAACGCCTGAAAGAATGTGGTTTAACAACTCTAGAGACAAGGAGGTTAAGAGGAGATCAGATTGAAGTTTTTAAGATATTGAATGGGTATGAAAATATTGATAGAAATATGTTTTTCTCACTCAAGAAGGATAGCAGAACTAGAGGACATGAGGTAAAATTAGTAAAGGATCAATGTAGATTGGACATCAGGAAGCACTCGTTCTCACAGAGGACAATAAATGAATGGAACAAATTGTCTACAGATTGTGTAACTGCTAGCAGCGTGAATATGTTTAAAAACAAGGTTGACACATATCTCAGGAGGGCGGGTTATAAGTAGATGAACATTGTTGGACTCTCGATAAGCCAATGGCTTCCTTGTCCACTTGCCATCTGGGCCTTTGGCTTGGATGGCAAATCTTGTTAAATCTTGTTAAATCTATTCGTTATATGTTTATTACAATATAATTATTATATAAATATAGGAACACAACATATGAAAATAATTATTATCCAGTAATTGTTATGTGTTAGTTTGTGGGCTTGTGTTGATATATCGTAATGTAGTTGGGTATTCATTCGTGGGCCAATGTACTCAATCCTTTCTCTAAATTACACTCGTCAAAGACTATGCAATACTGCGTTTACTGCTGTCGTCGAGTCGAGGCTTACCCCATAATGCGTGCGCGCCACTGATGGCAACCAGCAGCATTACCAACGCAAACACCACAACTGACGTCTTCATGTTTTCGTAGGTTTGTTTCCTGGAAAGCTGAACGAGTTGGCTTCTTTTTCTGAAAAATTAAATCCACTATAAGATAAATTTAATAACTTTCAGCAAAGTTGTAGCTAACATCAAAAGAAAACAATTGCATTGTAGGAGAAACAACTCCTCTGCTACCGGTAATCATGTGTGAAGGAGAACCCTTGAAAAGACACATCATAGCCTTCGAATATTCCACCAAGGGTGTCTGCGCTCCCTGAGTAAAGTCAGCTGACATACAAAGTTCGAATATGTATTAGTGCCGGGCCGGGCTTTTTGTCCAAGCCCGGCCCGGCCCGAAGCCCGAGGGCTGGGCCGGGCTTCTACAAAATGTCGCGGGCTGGACCGGGCCTGGGCCTACATATTGCGGGCCCGGGCCGGGCCTGGGCTGAACAAATATTAAGCACATCAGGCATGGGCAGGGCCTGGGCCTAGTGTGAGCGGGCCGGGCCTACCAGATTTTTTATTTAGATGTTATTAAAAACTTATTATAAATTGTATTTCCGTTTAATGAATGTTTAAAATTATTTATTTAGTATAACATAGTTGCAAATTGAGAGCTTGCATGGAATGATGAATGACGCCAATGATTTATATATTGGAATGAGTTTAACCTCTTTTCAACAATGGGACTTCCAATTGTATAATTTTAATAATGTGCCATCTTTTTATAGAGGCATTTAATATAATAGCAATGCATAATATTGCATACACAGCGCACACATTACACAGTACATATTAGGCCACAGTTTTTATTTTTAGGTTTACGGATTTTTACACTCATGTCTAACATCGGAGGAGGGGAAAATAAAAATAAAAAATGTTTTGCTGTCATGTCAAACACAGGACGGGTGAAAAAGAGACAAGATGAAGGGGAAAGGGTTAATCAAGGCCAGCTGTTTTTTTTAAAGTTTTTGTGTGGATTATTACAATAGTGTTTAATGTAGCTGGGGCGGATATTATATGCTTGTCTTGAATTGATTAGTTTCAATAGAAGTTTGTTTACGATAAGTTAACCATTTCTTCACAGATTGTAGATTAAATACTACATAATATTCCAGATTGATAACATTTGCAGTTTTTCGTTTACTTGGTTATGTTACAAGTTTTTTTTTACATTTTTGTAAATGTAAAAAATAGCCACAAAATGCGAAATTATTTCGTTTTGAGAAAATCCCCAACATTTTTCACGATACTGATAATTTGTATTTTGTATTAACATTCGAAGAACAAAGAGTTGTCTGCGTAGTAATGCGGTACAATGCTGCAGTGAAAGGCGTTCCGCGGCGCTGTGAATATATTTTCGGTGTCGCAATACTTCTCTGCCATTATATTTTTTTTATTTTTCAGACATTATATTTGTTTTTATAGATTATTATAATTAGAAGAGATTATTTTTAAACAAAATGTCGCTTGAGAATGTCGGCGGGACATAACAAAATAATAAACCGCTTTTTATTGAATTCATCAAAATGTGGTCGGCGGATCTGTAAACCGAAAGAAATAAAAACCGTCGCCTTGCTACTACATAGTACAAACATAATACGTATGTTACATATGCATATTTTTTGCATGAATCTAGCCTTTTGCATTGCTCTAATGGCCCCATAAGTTCACTTGGCTGGAAGTAGCCAGCCCCAAATGTTTACTTTAGACATAATATTTGCAAAAGCAATCAAACCATGATTAACCATCAATGTATCACCCTTTGACCCTACCAGTGAACATTCTATTGTCTTCCCTCCAAATCTTACCTGCCTGAATGACCTGCCCACTTTTAACTGCCCACTGCCCAGTGCCCAGTGCTCACCCCAGTTGGTAGTTGGTATTTTTCAATTGTGTTAACTAGTGTCTACTGTTTAGTGGCTACAATTTCCCCAGTACTGATTCATTCACACTTGTACTAATTCACACATGTCTGAACCTGATCTGTTTCAAGCTAGTGACTGAAGGCCTGCTGGAAATGCCACTGGGTGTCAGTACCAGTGGGTGACATTTAATTGAAATATCAATTAATACCAAATGAACTGCCCTTACTGGTAACACTAATTAATTAAATTAAGTTAACTTAATTGAGCTAATTCCATTAACAACTTAAATTAGGGTATTTTTTGCATTAGGGTTAAGTTAGGGTTAGATAAACAAATCTCCTACCCTAACCATAAGCCAATAAATTAAAGCCATATATAAAAATATATTACAATACTTAATAGTAATGACAATAAAAGTTGATTATTTTTCTTCAGGATATTCGTCCGTTTGAAGCAGTTAGTGGCGCTAGATTTCTAGAACTCATCCAGCGCAATATGGACAGTAGACAGCAGACTAGCAGACATTATACAATGTTCATATATTATTTTGTTATGTCTATTTAATAAAACAATACGTATGTATTACAGTTTATTTGTGTTTCGTTTTGATCATAAGATGATAGGTTTATTATTTTAAACATTTATCGGGCCGGCGGCTTTGCGCATTGTAAGGCTTACCCTTCTTTGACCGGGCCGGGCCTGGGCCAAACATTAACGGTCTGGGTCGGACCTGGGCCTAAATTCTAGCTTGCGGGCTTGGGCCGGGCTGGGCTTGATGAATGTTTGCAGGCCTGGATTCTAACTGCTAATTGCGGACCGGGCTTGGGCTCAAATTATAGGCCTGTGTAGGGCACTAATACATATGTCCTTCAGAGGCTCGCTCACACAACTATATAATATGTGCATGTTATGAGAATGACTGACAACATGATTCCCACAACCATCATCTAACCTTAATTGTTTCATGGCCATCGTTCAGAGGTGGCCAAATAAACGCAACGAGGACTCCCCATGTAAGGCAGGCACAAGTTCTGCGATATGGGACTACAGCATAGAAAGTATCATGTTCGCATTGAGAGAAAGCTTTTTTGCAGTCATAACCGATTGCCGAGGATGTTCCTTGAGCGTTGATTATACCAGACCATGCACTACCTCAGCGGTTATCAACCTTTTGCCTCTAAGGCCCCCCTGTGTTAAACAGAACATTCCATGGACCTACAATATCGCATCTCCCGCCTTTTCGCTACAATAATGTCAACAGTTATTGCTTTTAAAGAAAACGTGCTTTCTGTTGGAAATGTCATTAAACTGCCTGTTAACTATTACTAATCAAACAAACATGTTTAAATAAAACATATGTCACAGTAGATCAATATGTCAGCTTGTATTTACTGTCACTTGTTTTGAGGAGGATGGACGAGTAACAAATGTTACCATCGTCTTCTCCGTTTGACGATGCACAGCACCAACAAGTTCGCCGCAAAGCTCCACAATGAATCCGCAAGGAGGCGCTGCTTATAGTAGCACCTGGCGGATTCACTATTGCGTATGGTAATCGTGGAGCTTTGCGTTTAGTTTAAATGTTTCGATATTTATACGGCATTACATTTATGGTTTTGTTAACGTGATGTGTATATATTTATAATAAATACACGGGGAGACGTTTGACGGCTATAGGTGGTCGTTTTAGTAGTTAGGTCAGAAACTTAATTTTTTTTATTTTACCAAATAATTTATTGAAAACTATAATTTTCTCCTGCCTTCTCGCGGTCCCCTTGGCAGCTCTCTGCGCCTGCCCACCCCGCCGTGGGCCGAGGACCCCCGGTTGAGAAACGCTGCTCTACCTGAATTGACTACAAACATTCATCGACGTTGTGTTCTAAGTAGGAAACAACTCAACAAATTCAAAAACAACCTCGTACATATCATTCTGATTAAGTTTGGTGTCCTAGTTTCTTGTCTGAAACAAAATTCAACACACAGTGCGGGATATCAAAACACTGACACTGATGCCGCCTGCAAACAAATAAAAGAAGGCGAAACGACTACCTTTTTAACACATTAAGGCGACATGCAAGCTGAAAATATGATTTATCAAAATACCTACAATAACAAACAATAAGTATTAGCAATAACTGTAACAACATAATATACGTAAGTAGTTATTTTTTAAAAGTAGCTAACGTCGGCTATGGTGCACTTACATTTGCTTCGCGGAATGTACAGTTCGTTGAAGTAGGCAACCAGAGGCCTAGACCTGTGCATGTTTCAGACTCTTGCTAATCGCCTTTATACAATTCGCACGACATTTTTTTCCGAGTGACTGTCATGATCATAAGACGTCCATAAGAAATGGTTAAGCCAAGTCTAGATTTATGATGGCATCGTTGATAGATGCGGTCGTAGAGGGGCGGGCGTGTGAAACCAAAGTTGTGTTTTACTGCCAGCAATTTTGCAAAAATAGATTGCAGTGAACTAAATCCGTAAAAAAGTCTTACTAAAAACATTTTCCAATCAGCATTGCAAATCATGTTTTCTTCAAAATGACTTATAAAATAACAATTGATACAGCTCACCTGTAATACTAAAACTGAACGTGTGTATTCCATTCGAGTGAATATAACGGTAAAACGGAAATGTTTGATTGTTTGTCATTCGGCTATGTTTCTTTTAACACAAAACCTTATCAACGAAGGTGTTTAAACTGTGGTATGTTTGTGCTATCCCTTTAATATATAGCGGGGAACAACAAGTACTGAATATGTTTAATTGTGTGCTCCGCCAAAACCAAGATAACGCAGCTGTTATCGTACCGTCAGATAGGTTCAACGCGCTGTCCTGAGAAGAACGGTTTCAGATCAGAAGATTTATAAAAGAACTGCGAGGAAAGAAAGAAGAAAGAAACGCCAAAATGTGCA